>OY288292.1:27070689-27283189 GCA_958450335.1 Hibiscus tridactylites
TCTGGACAGATTTAGACGTCGAAGAAGACGAATGCTTCAAAGGGCGTTCATGATTGTTTCGGTGTCCGAAAATGGCTGAAATATTGCTGGAAATTAGCGGAAAATTTGGTGACAGAAAGCTCGAAAGAACCTACACAATATCCTATGCAAACTCGAATCGAATATGCTTCACGTCGGAAGACTTGAACCTTCTAGATAGCGATATAGAAATTCGAAGTATCAAGAAGTTTGACACAACAAAACAATGTCTGAAATGTCAAGTAATTCGGTAAAAAACCGAAATTAGATATAATTTCTCACAAAATAAAAATTGCATAAAGTGTGTAACCTTTTTACAAGCATATATAATACAATAAGAGTGGTTGCCGAAATGAAGTTTGTGGCTGTTAATGAAGCCTTTTGAAATTAAAATTTAAAAAGAAATAACCATCATTAGGTGGCATTCCCTTTTCAGCCGTGTATTCCAAAGTGGAGCGGCATTTGGATAAATCACATTTAACATGTGATAAAAAAACAATTTGAATTTGAAAACCATTTGTTCTCATCTTGATCTGCCGCACTCGGAGAGAGCAAGGCTGGTCACGCGAATCACATTTAACATGTGATAAAAAAAATTGAATTTCAAACGAGAAAACCAATTGTGCTCATCCATTTCTGCCGCCCATTGTGAGATAGAAAAAAGACACCTCTCGGCTGCACCTTGCTGCCTAAACTGTCTTGCATGGTTCATGCAAGTGATGTGGGTTACACACGGTACATGGTCACACGAACACATCACACTGTCAATTCGGATCACACATGTTGCACTGGCTGCCACATACTTGTAGGTCACTTGTTCAGCTGTTATTGGACTCGTCAGCTGTAATTGAACTAGTAGAGCTAAAGCTGAGCTGACTGGAAATGAGCTAAGCTGAATCGAACTAGCTGAAGGTGTGATGAGCTGAAAGTGAGCTGGTTACACTCTCCTGAGCTGAGACCGAGTTGCATACACTCTGGTGAGCTGGAGTTGAGCTACATATGCTCACTTGAGCAAATGTCCTCCTACGTACCTAATGTTAGAACCAAATCATAAATTAATATGAAATCTAAACCCCATGATCTATCATGTCAAATCATCAAGAACAATAAACTGAATAAACCGAGTGCGGAAGCGTACCTGAATTCATTGATAGATTGAAAATCTTGAATCTTGATGTGGAAATCTCAAAACTTTGGTATTGATCTTCCAAGAAGATATGTTATCTCTTGACGTAAAACTCTCTGACGAGGAAAGAGAGAAAAACAAGTTAACATATTTCTTATGGACCACTACCTCTATATATAGTTGATTGTTAAATCAACTATTAAATATTTATAACTCTGCCTCTCATTGAATTATAAATATATATTATGGTATCTACACTTTTATTTCCATGACACTTTAATACCTATGACACACCTAACATAATTGACACTTAATTTTGTGACATACTTTATAATAGCAACATACATTTTACATATGTGCCCACAATTGCAGATTTTAATCCAACAATCTCCCACTTGGGCAACATATGTTTCCTGATAAATGTACAACCTTATGAGCTCGAAATTTTGCTATTATATAATAGGTATTCTATAACAATCTCGTCCATTAACTATATCCATATAGGATAAAAGCGGTCTTCGTCATATCTATCATGACTGGACCCATCAATGGTCACGTATACACACATAGTCAAATGACATAGATCAATCATGGATGTGTGCATAAACTAAAAGAACTTTATTTTTGCAGAAAATAATCTTAAAATATCCTTAAACTGAAGTAACTGAAATTGTGTCTAAAACGAATGATCATTTTTCAAAATTACAAACTTCCACTAAAACTGAATATCCTTAAATAACATTACACCCACATGAGTAGTGTGCTCATGAAAGAACTAGGGTGACAGTTTCTTAATATGCGCGCAATTATGGAGTTTGTACCAACATGCTCTATAGACACACAAATTTACACCCACTGAACTTTTAGTATATACAATACGAGTATCAATTGATTTTACTCCCACTGAACTTGTACCAACATGCTCTATAGACCTAAGGTTACTTTTAGGGCACTAAGTAAGACTAAATTTGTCTTCTTTAGCAATATGAGTATCAATTGATTTTACTCCCACTGAACTTGTAGTATATACAATTGTCAACCAAATTTATCTCAAAATCGAATGAGATAATCAACATGAAATTTATAATTTCATTATCAAGAGTCCTACTTAAGCTCATAGATAAATTTCTTTAATTTACATATCATTGATTTTGTATCATTAGACACAAATCTATGATTGTACCATATAATTCATTTCTTCAATGTCGCAATTGAAAAACACAAACTTAACATTAATCTTATGTAACTTAAGATTAAAATAAGCAACAAGCGTCATGATTATCCTGGAAGAGTCTTTCAATGAAACTTGAGAGAAGATCTCTACAAAATCAATGTCTTCTTTTATAGTATATCCTTTAGATACAAGACGTACTTTATACTTATCCACATCACCATTTCCATCCCTATTGGTTTTAAATATTCATTTACAACCAATTGGTTTGCACCTTAAGGAAATGAGATAAGTTCCTAAACTTTATTGTCTTGCATAAAATTATACTATTCTTGAATGACATCAATCCACTTGTGAGAGTTAAAACTTTTATGGTATGATAAAAACGATTGAGTCATTTTCTATCATTCTATTGCTACCTTATTTTCTTGAATAAATACAACATAATAATTTGAAATAGTATTTCATCTTCCTCTCGTGGACATCTTTAATGACACTTATTTTTTAAGGTTGTTGAGTTTGTTCTTCTGAAACAATTACCTTATCTTGAATGAGAGTTGTTCAACATTGTTTTGTTGGGACATTTAATTCACTTCTTGATTAATGATAGGTGTGAAAACCTAAACATCATCAAAAGTGATAGTATGAATTAAATTATAATTCAAATCCTCCTCAATAACAATGCATCTAACCTTATTTCTCTCTCCAAACTCAACATCATAAAAAAGTTATAAATCTCTCATTAAAATAATCTTAATTGTGGGATTATAAAATTTATAACCCATGGATCACTCAAAATAATCGAATTAGTTGCTCACTATTGAATTTTAATTACTTCACATACGTCTTAACTTATACAAAAGAATCAACAATTTGTAACTTATTGTTGGTTCTTTTGACTAGGACCTTAGCAACTTTATTCTAATATTTCCTTTTATTGCCCTTATTCTTAGAGACACTAACTAAATGAGCACTAACCAAATGAGTACTTTTACACTTATAATGCTTCAACTTTTCTTCCTCTTGAACATAGTGAGAAATGAGCCCAATTAGAGTCCATTTCTCCTTTTGGTAGTTGTAATTGAATCTGAATTGGTTAAACTGTATAGGAAGCGATACTAAAATCATAAGAACAAACAATTGTTGGAGAGTTTGATCTTACGTGCCTTAGATTTTGAAGCAATATTAAAAAATTTCATAATCTACTCCCTCACATTTCCTTGACCCTTATACTTCATAGAAGTCAAATAAAGCATAAGTGATGTCATCTTAACCTTAATGTTTTGGGTAAAATATTTCTTAATTTCGTCAACGAAACCCTTAATATGAGTAATCTCTTTAGATTTGTGCTCTATAAGACATCTAAAGTGTTGTGCTTTATGATCATTAGACTCATGCAATTCGAACGATCTCACATCTCAAAATACCTTTTATAGGTGCTTACCGCAGTGAGATGTGCAAAATGTTCTTTCCTTAGTGCAAAGTCTATGCTCATACAACCAAATACTATATGCAAGTGTCTCTTCTATTCCTTGAAATTAGTTTCACTAAACATTAGTGTAGAATGTTATTAACAGATTTTGTGACAGAAAAGATAGATTACCTAAATATAGAACAAAAATAAATAAATAAAATAGAAACAAGCTCACATAAATATTCATAAGTAAACAAATAAATTCAAAATAATGGCTAGTTCCCCTCAAGATACCAAGCACAACATTAATATCAAAGTCTTTGGACAATAATATTAAATGTAAGAGGCGCTCTTGTTGTAGCAATCAAACACTGACAATAAACTATGTCAAACAATAGGCTAATCTTTGGACTAACATACTGCTCACATAAAATACCTTATAATTGTCACACATTTATTTCCACAGTTGTCGTTGTAATTCGGCCAAATATTAACTTTCCTTTTGGCCAATTAATAAAAACATGAATTACAAAAACCCATAATCATCTTAATATTTTAAATAAACTAATCTACACAAAAGCGGTCACTTTGGTGACATTATGTTTCAACTAATCTATTAAAACATTAGATGTCCGAAGCCAAAATATGAATTTATTTGTTTCAAAATATTTGTCTTAATTTTATCTTTCAATCAAATTAAAAGATAACCAGAATAATAAATTTGAATAAAGGTAAACCTCATATCAAGATACCAGACACTCTATTAATATTTCATCTTTGGAGAAAATATTAACTTGTAAGTGGTATCCTGGTATAGTAATCAAACATTAATAATAAGAACATGTCAAACAGAAATCTTCCTTGGGTCGATTTATTGCTGACATGTAAAACTAAATAATTTTCTCATGTTTATTACCACAGTTGCACATGTAATAATGTTAATTATTAACCTTCCTTTGGGTCGATTAATACTAACATAATCTGACTTCATGCACAAAATCTTCTATATTTCAAAATAAAATAATTTCCACAATAGAGGTCACTTTGGTGACTTAATGCTTCAATTAATTTATCTCAAAATATAATATAAATATACCGATATTCAAATTTAAAATTTTGTAACAGTCAAAACTAAAATTTCTGATAACACTTGAGTTTTCTGAAATAACCTAAAGTAAGGTTGTCTGAATGGGGCTATCAGAAATCGAATAAACCGAAATCTTTGACTGTTTCTCAAAAAATCCCTTAAGCATGCATTTTCCGAAATTAAAGTCGAATTCAAAACAACCAATCTTTAACTAAAAGTCAAAATCAAAAGTATCATATAAATAAATAATTCATATAATGATCGCATGAAACTTTAGTATATTCATAATAACATAATGATCAAATTGAATAGGATATTAGTTTCATAAGAATAATGGTATGCTCTCTAAAACCAAAACCAAATGTAAAGCTTCAAGAGCTAACCTGAATATAAAGTTTCTAAGCCACGATAAATTTACCACGACAAAGTCCAAGTCATTTTTTTTCTTAATTGCTAACAAAAAAAACTAAAATTTTGATCAAACTGAATTGAATATATATTTTAAACTATATATATCACTGATTGCATACACATAAATATTTAAATTAAACGATATATATAATCTACCGAAATTTAAATTCAATTGTTATAAACAATGAATCTTTAAGCATAAAACCTTTAATGTTTATAAAGAAATTAAAAAACCCTTAATGCATCAAACATGAACGTCATTAAAGTTTCACGATTACCCAAATATATGTGTATACAGTTTACGATAAATTCAAGGATATGATTATCACACATGAGATTATCATAATATAAATCAAAATAATATACTGATAATTATAATCGTGAATAAAAAAACCTGAAATTTGATCAAACCCTAAATACTCAAATAACAAATACCAAATCACACATAAAACAGAGGCCGAACATTAGATACTTCCAAATTGAAAACCCATCACCAATTTGCCGATTTCTAAACAACATAAGAGTTATCGGATATCAAAAGGGAAAAAAATTAATACATATATATACAATCGACAGTTCCAGAAAAAACTAGTAGGGTTATCGCATATAGCATGAGTTTTGATCGGAAAAGATTTAAGAACAAATCCTCCAAAAAAATTATATAAAAGATTCTCAATGATTCAATGTGATGAGGCTCTGATGCCACTTGTTAGAACCAAATCATAAATTAATATGAAATATAAACCCTAGGATTTATCATGTCAAATCGTCAAGAACAATAAACTGAATAAACCGAGTGCGGAAGCGTGCCTGAATTCATTGATAGATTGAAAATCTTGAGTCTTGATATGGAAATCCCAAAACTTTGGTATTGATCTTCCAAGAAAATAGGTTATCTCTTGACGTAAAACTCTGTTGAGTTTTAAGGCGCTCGATTCCTTCAACCGTTCTTGCTCGCCAAGTTGTGGAGAAGTGAAATTTTGGGTGGATGTGGTGTGGAAGCTAAAAAGATAAATGACACAATGATTTATAGTGGTTCAACCTTCTAACCAAGGTATACATCCACTACCTTAGCTTCCCACTAAGGATTTTCAATCAATCCACTATTGATTCGTCCCCTTTTCTAGGTTTAAGAGGAAACCCTTATACACCGATCAAGCTTTCTACCCAAAGCCTTGATCAAACCCTCTTTACAAGAGAAAAGATTAGCAAACACAAATCCCTCTAATAGTTGTTTCTTTGCACAATTTAGCTCTCACCCAAAACCTAAAACATGAGCAAATTTGACAATTTTGGCTCACTAGTGTTTGTCTATACAAAGAAATGACAATTTAAGTACAAAGACAATTCTTGATCATTTGTTGATTGACAATTGAAGCATTAACCATTTCTTGAAGCTTGGAAGTCCCTTTTATACTCCTTAATGAGTTTGTAGCCGTTACTAGCCGTTGGGGTTGAATTGGAGCCGTTGGAGACATAATTTCCCACCATAAATGCAGTTCTACAGCTACCCGTATCGAAATGCTCGAACCTGTTTCGATACACTCTTCAAGTAGAAAGAGCCGTTGCAACACCCGTATCGAAACGCCCGTATCGAAACACCTAGCCCTATATCGAAATGATCTGTATTTAAATGTTAGTTGGGAAATAGTCGTTGGGGTCTATGACTGTTGTGGTCGATGCCACGTAGGCGTATCAAAACGAAATAGGCTGTATCGAAACGCTTGGAAAAATCCTCTTCCATAAAGGACTCTTTTCCAAACCTGTATCGAAACGTTTTGACACTGGAAGATCCCGTATCAAAACACCTAGGGATGTTTCGAAACGTCTGGAAGGTTTTGTTTAGTTTGGCTTTGAAAACATGTAAAAACCTTTGAAAATATCTCATAAACATAGTTTCAAGTTATTTGGACTTTGGAAATAGTTTTGAATTCTTTTTAACTTAGTTCAAAATATTTTTCAATTATTATATCAAAACATTAGTTTTACAATCTCCCCCTTTTTGATATAATAAAACCAACTTGAAAAATTGTTTGGGATTCTCCTCCTTTAACTTTAAAAATGTGAATAAGAGATGAAAAGATTGAAAACAATTTGAGCTCCCCTTATTCATTTGAAAATTCAATTTTTCAAATCATTTCTCCCCCTTTTTGTTATATCAAAAAGAATTCAAAATACTTTTAAGTTCAAAATAACAATAGAGAAAAAATTGACAAAAATAAGAATTTGGTTTTAGAATGGCTCCCCCTTACTCAAAGCATCATTAAAGTATTAGTCCAACATATATGATCATAATCTAGTTGAAGTAAAAAAACAAATAAAAGCAAAAACAACTAGATTTTACCACACTTGAATCCAAGGGAGGATATGAAGCCTTCCTTCTTCAAGTGTCTTCCTTGTGTGCATGGAGCTCCCCCTCAAAGTTTTACTTGTTGATCACTCTCCGTCACACCTAGCAAAAGACAATCAAGTGATTTTTGATATCCAAATTGCTTTGGATCCATAAACGTTAGTAGCAAAAAATTTAGTCCCCTTAGGAATCCATTTTTCAATTTCATCCTTTTTAGTTGAAGTGGTTAGTCCTTTTGGGACCCAAACACTTCTAAAATATTTTCCTTTTACAAATCTAGGGGCACTAGATTGTCTTACATAAAAGTTTGATTTTCAAAAATTATTTTTCTTTTTAAGCTCTTTGGAAATCAAATCTTTTTCTTCTTGAACTTTATGAAGCAAATTTTGTAAATCAAAACATTTTTGTTCAAATTTTTCGAGTTTTGCTTCAAGTTCAAGTTTGGTTTTAGAAATCAAATCATTTTAAATTTTCAACTTTGAAATCATTTTATTGTTTTTCAAAATGTGATTTTTAAACTCTAAAACCAAATCGTCATATGCATCTTGTAATTCATCAAAAGAGTAAGAACATGAAGTAGATGAATTAAAAGTTACCCTTGAATCTTCTTCGATGGCCATAAGGCAAATGTTGGCTAGTTCATCGTCGCTAGAGTCCTCATCACTCCAAGTAGCCACATATGCCTTCTTCTTATGGCTTGAAGTGCTTGCCCTCTTATTTTTCATGGATTCTCGTTCAAGCTCTCTCAAGGCTTTCTTCATGAATGGGGCGCACTTCTTGAAGAGATGAACTATCTCTTCTTCTTCATCATCCTCCTCTTCACTTGAATCTACATGGTGGTAAGTGGAGGATTTAAGAGCAATGGTATTGGTGTTGATGCCAAGCTCTTTGAGCTTCTTCTCCCCCATAGCTCTAATTTCTTCCATCTTCTTCTCATCTTTTTTGTTTTTCTTCATTATTTGATGAGTAAGGAGTGACCCCATGAGTTCATCAAGCTTTAAGGTCTTCAAATTCTTGGCTTCGATGATGGCGGTTCTCTTTGAGTCCCATGACTCAGGAAGTGAGTAGATGAGCTTTCGAACAAGCTTTTCCTCCGGGATGACTTCTCCATAGCCTTTGAGAGCATTGGTCATAGTGGAGAACCTATCAAACATCTTCTCGATGTCTTCTTCCGGATCCATCTTGAAGTTCTCATACTCTAAGGTGAGGAGCCCAATCTTGGTCTCCTTTACTTCATTCATCCCCTCGTATGTGAATTCAAGCTTGTCCCATACCTCCTTGGCACTCTCACAAGAAGACATCTTCTCATAGATAGTTGGGCCAAATGCATAAAAGAGGATGTGCAAGACTTTGCAATTAAGCTTCATCTTCTTGCGATCTTCGGCACTCACTCCGCCTTGTTTCGTTGAGGCACGAACGAACCATCTTCAACTATATCCCATAGCTTGTAGTCTCTTGACTTGATGGAGAACTTCATCTTTGCCTTCCAATGGGCATAGTAAGTTCCGTCAAAGAAGGGCGGTTTGTCGATAAATTGCGCCATTGAGTTGGTTGTGTGAAATGATGATCGAGCTTGCCGGATCTTCTTAATAGGATGTTAATCCTCTTCGATTGAGCCAAACTCTGATACCAATTGTTGAGTTTTAAGGTGCTCGATTCCTTCAACCGTTCTTGCTCGCCAAGTTGTGGAGAAGTGGAATTTTGGGAGGATGTGGTGTGGAAGCTAAAAAGATAAATGACACAATGATTTATAATGGTTCAACTTTCTAACCAAGGTCTACATCCACTACCTTAGCTTCCCACTAAGGATTTTCAATCAATCCACTATTGATTCGTCTCATTTTCTAGGTTTAGGAGGAAACCCTTATACACCGATCAAGCTTTCTACCCAAAGCCTTGATCAAACCCTCTTTACAAGAGAAAAGATTAGCAAATACAAATCCCTCTAATAGGTGTTTGTTTGCACAATTTAGCTCTCACCCAAAACCTAAAACACTTGAGCAAATTTGATAATTTTGGCTCACTAGTGTTTGTCTATACAAAGAAATGACAATTTAAGTACAAAGACAATTCTTGATCATTTGTTGATTGACAATTGAAGCATTAACCATTTCTTGAAGCTTGGAGGTCCTTTTTATACTCCTTAATGAGTTTGTAGCTGTTACTAGCCGTTGGGGTTGAATTGGAGCCGTTGGAGACATAATTTCCCACAATAAATGTAGTTCTGCAGCTACCATTATCGAAACGCTCAAACCCGTTTCGATACGCTCTTCAAGTAGAAAGAGTTGTTGCAACACCCGTATCAAAACGTTGTTGGCCGTATCGAAATGCCCGTACCGAAACGCCTAGTCCCGTATCAAAACAATCTGCATTTAAATGTTAGTTGAGAAATAGCCGTTGGGGTTTATGACCGTTGTGGTCGATGCCATGTAGGTGTATCGAAACGGCATAGGCCGTATCGAAACGCTTGTGGAAAAATCCTCTTCCAGAAAGGACTCGTTTCGAAACCCGTATCGAAACGTTTTGACACTGGAAGACCCCATATCGAAACACCTGGAAGGTTTTGTTTAGTATGACTTTGAAAACATGTAAAAACCTTTGAAAATATCCCCTAAACATAGTTTCAAGTTATTTGGACTTTAAAAATAGTTTTGAATTCTTTTTAACTTAGTCCAAAATATTTTTCAATTATTATATCAAAACATTAGTTCTACAAACTCTCTGAAGGGAAAGGAGAAAAAAACAAGTTAACCTATTTCTTGGGGACCACTACCTCTTTATATAGTTGATTGTTAAATCAAATATTAAATATTTATAACTTTGCCCCTCATTAAATTATAAATATATCTTATGGTATCTACACTTTTATTTCCATGACACTTTAATACCTATGACACACCTAACATAATTGGTCACTTAATTTTGTGTCATACTTTATAATAGCAACATACATTTTACATATGTGCCCAGAATTGCGGATTTTAATCCAACACCTACGTAAAAAGGTAACAAACTTCCATCAAAGTATTGTTAACTTAATGAAAACACTAATACAAGTCGTAAACACTTGTATGCTTATTCTCTTAACTTACATACAAATATAAACACACCATAAGTTATATCAAACTAAGTCAAAAACATACATAACATATTATATACATACTTAAACTCACTAATAAGTAGTATAATCTAAATATGTCACATATCAGCATGCAACACATTATATGTCCTATTATCTAAGGCATAAACATGATCTAATGAATCTGGAATGTTAGAACAAGTTAGGGATATAGCTTCCCTAAATTGTTTAGCCTTAGACCGTGTGATGGGTCCTGTTGGAAGAACCTCCGGGTCAGAGTCTTTTGATGGAAAAAATGTGCTCACATCAGCCTATTGCCTAATATTTCTTTTTAATGTGATTCATATTCGTCATTCGTCAAGGGCATTGAATAATTAGCTCGAAATGAATGACCAGCCTAAAGTTTATCGACCTAAACGGCTAAACCCGAATTAACCTAACCTGAAATTACCCGACCTGAAATAAGCCCGGCCTAAAATGAACCCGACTTGAAATGATCTCGACCTGAAGTCTACTCGAACCTGAATTAAACCATCAAATTACCGTTTTGACCCGACCTGAAATGAACCCGACCTAAAATGGACCCGGCCTAAAATGGACCTGACCTGAAATGGACCCAACCTGAAATGAACCCGACCTGAAGCTGACCTGCACCCGACCCGAGTCGAGTCAAAACATCAAATAACATGTATCTGATTTGACCCGACCTGAAACCCATCCGATTACATGTTTTTACATCCCTAGATGTTAGTATCTAGTGTGGGTGTGGTAGTATGATCTCAAGCATATGAAAATGTTCATTATTACGTCATCTTAAATGATTAGTAGTTCAGCTGCGCATGTCAAATAAATTTTTTGGTAATTCCAAATCCTTTTTAAAGCAACTTTCAAGAACCGGACTGGTTGTTAAAGAAGCAGTACTGCAAATATATCGTCGCCATTCGATATTTTCAGAGTCAATGTTGTATTCAAGGAGATAGAGCGGATCCTTATTGATATCCTCTCGTCCTGCCTATACAAAAGAGAAGCTGAATGTATAAGCTTTGAGAAGAAGAAAAAAAATGGGGTTAGGAGAAGAAAAAAATAAAATAGGAGATTTACAATTTTAACCCAAATATTTAAGATGATCATTAAATTGATAGAAATGTATAAGTTTTGGGGACTAAAATTGTGATTATCCCAATTGAAAATAAGTCACGTCATTATCTCCGTTTGTTTTTAACGGTCGGATACCAAAACAGAACAAAAACGAAACGTCAGATACTATTTTGCCAAAAAAATAGGTAGAGTACTAAAATAAGAACGTGGGAATAGATGGAGTACTAAATATGTAGTTACCCCAATATTATATTATTATGACCAATTACTGATAGCACATAACTTCAATCTATTAAAAAAACTCAATCTGAAATTAAAATCCTCTTATAAAAGTTAGGGTTTCTACCAAATTGAAAAAAAATTAAGGTTTCTATCACTTATTTAAAAAAACAATAGTATTTTTATTTTTAATAATTTAATTTCTTATTTTTTTTAAAAAAATATGATATAAATATCAAATAAGTCCTTGAATTCTCTAAAAATCAATTTTCTCTCAAACTCCTTAAAAATTAATTTTCTCGAGTGGGATTCAAGTATGTTGTAAAACATGCATTTTTTTACCTAGTTACCTTGAGTTGGATTCAAGTATATCATGAAAATATTATCGCATACATGCATCTCTTTACCTAGTTATATTAATATTACCTCATGTTTATCGGTTTTCCTGAACACATAACAAAATGTATGAATAACCAGGGTTGTAAAAGGATGGCATCGGAAGATAAGATTACTACATTGCCGGATGATATTCTTTTAACCATTTTATCACTGTTTACATTCAAGGAAGCAGTTGCCACCAGCATCCTTTCTCGAAGATGGCGATATTTATGGACATCACGCCCTAACCTCCATATTAGATACGAAGATGTCGTGCTAAAGGACGACAGAGACGACGTATATTTTCGGCAGAGTGGTAAAGTACATGGAGATTACAAGGATAAATGTATACAAATGGTCAACAAAGTGCTAAGGGGTCGCAAGGGTCGAGAGCTGCAAGAGTTTGGCATCCATTACCCATTACTAAAAAGTTATGCATGTGATATTGATCTTTGGGTTGCCTTTGCAATTGCCATTGGTGTTTCTAAGCTTGAATTAAACTTCTCACCCTATCCTGAATGACCAGCCTAAAGTTTATCGACCTAAACGGCTAAACCTGAATTAACCTAACCTAAAATTACCCGACCTGAAATAAGCCCGGCCTGAAATGAACCCGACTTGAAATGATCCCGACCTGAAGTCTACCCGAACCTGAATTAAACCATCAAATTACCGTTTCGGCCCGACCTAAAATAGACCCGACCTAAAATGGACCTGACCTGAAATGGACCCAACCTGAAATGAACCCGACCTGAAGCTGACCTGCATCCGACCCGAGTCCAGTCAAAACATCAAATAACATGTATCCGATTTGACCTGACCTGAAACCCATCCGATTACATGTTTTTACATCCCTAGATGTTAGTATCTAGCGTGGGTGTGGTAGTATGATCTCAAGCATATGAAAATGTTCATTATTACGTCATCTTAAATGATTAGTAGTTCAGCTGCGCATGTCAAATAAATTTTTTGGTAATTCCAAATCCTTTTTAAAGCAACTTTCAAGAACTGGACTGGTTGTTAAAGAAGCAGTACTGCAAATATATCGTCGCCATCCGATATTTTCAGAGCCAATGCTGCATTCAAGGAGATAGAGGGGATCTTTATTGATATCCTCTCGTCCTGCCTATACAAAAGAGAAGTTGAATGTATAAGCTTTGAGAAGAAGAAAAAAAATGGGGTTAGGGGAAGAAAAAATTAAAATAGTAGATTTACAATTTTAACCTAAATATTTTAGATGATTATTAAATTGATAGAAATGTATAAGTTTTGGGGACTAAAATTGTGATTATCCCAATTGAAAATAATCCACGTCATTATCTCCGTTTGTTTTTAATGGTCGGGTACCAAAACAGAACAAAAATGTAACGTTAGATACTATTTTGCCAAAAAAATAGGTAGAGTACTAAAATAAGAACGTGGGAATAGATGGAATACTAAATATGTAGTTACCCCAATATAATATTCTTATGACCAATTACTGATAGTACATAACTTCAATCTATTAAAAAAAACTTCAATCTGAAATTAAAATCCTCTTATAAAAGTTAGGGTTTCTACCTAATTGAAAAAAAAAATTAAGGTTTCTATCACTTATTAAAAAAACAATAGTATTTTTATTTTTAATATTTAATTTCTTATTTTTAAAAAAATATGATATAAATATCAAATAAGTCCTTGAATTCTCTAAAAATCAATTTTCTCTCAAACTCCTTAAAAATTAATTTTCTCGAGTGGGATTCAAGTATGTTGTAAAACATGCATTTTTTTACCTAGTTACCTTGAGTTGGATTCAAGTATATCATGAAAATATTATCGCATACATGCATCTCTTTACCTAGTTATATTAATATTACCTCATGTTTATCGGTTTTCCCGAACACATAACAAAATGTATGAATAACCAGGGTTGTAAAAGGATGGCATCGGAAGATAAGATTACTACATTGCCGGATGATATTCTTTTAACCATTTTATCACTGTTTACATTCAAGGAAGTAGTTGCCACCAGCATCCTTTCTCGAAGATGGCGATATTTATGGACATCCCGCCCTAACCTCCATATTAGATACGAAGATGTCGTGCTAAAGGACGACAGAGACGGCGTATATTTTCGGCAGAGTGGTAAAGTACATGGAGATTACAAGGATAAATGTATACAAATGGTCAACCAAGTGCTAAGGGGTCGCAAGGGTCGAGAGCTGCAAGAGTTTGGCATCCATTACCCATTACTAAAAAGTTCTGCATGTGATATTGATCTTTGGGTTGCCTTTGCAATTGCCATTGGTGTTTCTAAAGCTTGAATTAAACTTCTCACCCTATCCTGAATGACCAGCCTAAAGTTTATTGACCTAAACGGCTAAACCCGAATTAACCTAACCTAAAATTACCCGACCTGAAATAAGCCTGGCCTGAAATGAACCCGACTTGAAATGATCCCGACCTGAAGTCTACCCGAACCTGAATTAAACCATCAAATTACCGTTTCGGCCCGACCTAAAATGGACCTGACCTGAAATGGACCCAACCTGAAATGAACCCGACCTGAAGCTAACCTGCATCCGACCCGAGTCGAGTCAAAACATCAAATAACATGTATCTGATTTGACCTGACCTGAAACCCATCCGGTTACATGTTTTTACATCCCTAGATGTTAGTATCTAGTGTGGGTGTGGTAGTATGATCTCAAGCATATGAAAATGTTCATTATTACGTCATCTTAAATGATTAGTAGTTCAGCTGCGCATGTCAAATAAATTTTTTGGTAATTCCAAATCCTTTTTAAAGCAACTTTCAAGAACTGGACTGGTTGTTAAAGAAGCAGTACTGCAAATATATCGTCGCCATCTGATATTTTCAGAGCCAATGCTGCATTCAAGGAGATAGAGGGGATCTTTATTGATATCCTCTCGTCCTGCCTATACAAAAGAGAAGTTGAATGTATAAGCTTTGAGAAGAAGAAAAAAAATGGGGTTAGGGGAAGAAAAAATTAAAATAATAGATTTACAATTTTAACCTAAATATTTTAGATGATTATTAAATTGATAGAAATGTATAAGTTTTGGGGACTAAAATTGTGATTATCCCAATTGAAAATAAGCCACGTCATCATCTCCGTTTGTTTTTAATGGTCTGGTACCAAAACAAAACAAAAATGTAACGTTAGATACTATTTTGCCAAAAAAAATAGGTAGAGTACTAAAATAAGAACGTGGAAATAGATGGAATACTAGATATGTAGTTACCCCAATATAATATTATTATGACCAATTACTGATAGTACATAACTTCAATCTATTAAAAAAAACTTCAATCTGAAATTAAAATCCTCTTATAAAAGTTAGGGTTTCTACCTAATTGGAAAAAAAAATTAAGGTTTCTATCACTTATTTAAAAAAACAATAGTATTTTTATTTTTAATAATTTAATTTCTTATTTTTTTTTTAAAATATGATATAAATATCAAATAAGTCCTTGAATTCTCTAAAAATCAATTTTCTCTCAAACTCCTTAAAAATTAATTTTCTCGAGTGGGATTCAAGTATGTTGTAAAACATGCATTTTTTTACCTAGTTACCTTGAGTTGGATTCAAGTATATCATGAAAATATTATCGCATACATGCATCGCTTTACCTAGTTATATTAATATTACCTCATGTTTATCGGTTTTCCTGAACACATAATAAAATGTATGAATAATCAGGGCTGTAAAAGGATGGCATCGGAAGATAAGATTACTACATTGCCGGATGATATTCTTTTAACCATTTTATCACTGTTTACATTCAAGGAAGCAGTTGCCACCAGCATCCTTTCTCGAAGATGGCGATATTTATGGACATCCCGCCCTAACCTCCATATTAGATACGAAGATGTCGTGCTAAAGGACGACAGAGACGACGTATATTTTCGGCAGAGTGGTAAAGTACATGGAGATTACAAGAATAAATGTATAGAAATGGTCAACCAAGTGCTAAGGGGTCGCAAGGGTCGAGAGCTGCAAGAGTTTGGCATCCATTACCCATTACTAAAAAGTTCTGCATGTCATATTGATCTCTGGGTTGCCTTTGCAATTGCCATTGGTGTTTCTAAGCTTGAATTACTATATGATAAAAAGGAATTACTCAATCCCACTTGACCTCTTCGATAAAGCAAAGGAGATGGATCCTTATTTAGTGCAATTGGAGCATGCTTTCTCCATTCCTACATCCTCTCTGAACGTTCAAAACTGTTTCAAGTCTCTTAGAGAACTCATCTTGAAATTTGTAGATCTTACAGATGAACACTTTGAAGCCATTTTATCTAATTGTACATCTCTTGAGGGCCTACATTTGCATGAAAGCAACAGACTGGTCAATGTGAAGCATACTGTTCCTCATATGAAGTTGAAATGCTTGGAGATATTCCATTGTAGAAATTTGCAGAAAGTTGAAGTATTTGCTCCAAATCTCGTTTCCTTCAAGTATCGAGGGTCCAAGATACATATCTTTGTTAAGGATGCTAAACAGCTTTTTAATCTTTGCATGTGGTCCTATACAGGGGAGCTTGAATATCCACGTGCGAATTCTTTGGGTTTACCCTATATGCAAAGTAAAGATTTTATCTTTGTTAAGGACGTTGGTTCTTTTGAGGTAAGTGGAAGCATCTCCCAAAGCATTTTCGTTTTCTCTTGGAAGTTCTCTCTTCTACTATTGCTTGATTTGGTTTTTGCAGGGAAAACAACAATTCAACAAGCTCCCTTTTTTTCTAATTTAAAACATCTATCTTTGACATGTCTGAATTCTTCCCATGGTCCATGTGGGATGTTACGCTGCTATCACACGATTGCCTGCTTTGTCGAGGCTTCACCATTCTTGCACCGACTCGAGTTACATGTAAGTATTCATGGTTGTTATCTGTTTCAGACACATATCTTTGTCTAATCCGAATAACATAGTTTAAAAGCATGGTAGCTATTTTTGTGTCATCATACCGGATATAAACACTGACCAGATATTAGATACTCCCTCTGTTTTTTGCAGTTTCATATAGCTATTTTCGTTTCTGATTGATTTATGTTGTGCTTCATTTGCATATTTGGTGAGTGATTTTCACTTGTTGATGGCAGCTAATACTGTACTATCAGACTCGTTATTTTGCCCAACGGATATTCATCTTAGCATTTCCGTTCTGTTATCTTCTTTTTTTTGCTTGATTTGCTTTTTACAGGGAAAACAAGGATTCAACAAAGTCTCTTGAAGTTCTTTCATTTCAGCAGTCCTTTTGGGTTAATTTATAAATGGTCCTTTAGAGTGTTTTTATTTATATGCCACGCAATGCCTAAGTTACTGAGATCTCTCAAGCTCAAATTCCTATCTTTATGTATGTCAATAATAGTGGTTGTGGACATCTTTTTTGTAATCATGACAGATTTGAATTTTAATCACTGATTTTTTTAGATTTTATCTATTAAATTTTTTGTTTATTTTTAGTATTTAATAAACTTATTTTCTTACTTCAAGTTAGAAATAAGAAAATATTATTTATATAAAAATTTAAATAGTTTTAATGTTAAAAATAAAAGTTTTAATATATTGTATAATTTAATATTTATACTATTTATATAATGAAACTATTTTCTTATGTGTAATAATAAATAATTTAAGACGGTAAGATATTTTTTATCTATAAATTTGAATAGTTTAAATACAATGAGTGTAATTTAAGAGTAATTTTATAAATTCTATTTTAATATTTTTATGGTATAATACATATCATAACTCAACTCTCTTCTTACTCATATTTTGCTCATTTAACTTTAATTTTATTTTATTTAATAAGTGAACTTCAATATTGTTATAATTTTGATCGTTTAAATTATTTTAATTATACTTTAATATGACATGATGTTATTTATTAATATAATAACAAATATGATGTAAGGGATTTGAGGTGTAAAAGGGTGGCGCTGGTGAAAGGGATTTGAGGTTTGATGGTGAGTTGGTGACGATCTTAACGTGTTATTAATCTTAGCGATGAAGGTGGGGTGAGAGTAAGGAAATGATTGACTAGTTATAGGAATTGGAGTTAAGGTTGTGGCCGAAGATGAGTTTGATTTTTTGATTTTAAATATTAATAATAAAATATAATTTGTTTAAATAATTTTTATATTTAATAATAATGAAATATTAATAAATATTGACATGTCATACTGATGAGTGTTTTAAATTGAATATATTTTATTGTTAATTCTTTTTTGTTGTCAATTATTACTACTGATTTGGCTATGTTTTGCTCATTTTCAGTGTAAGAATCTGTTTCTAGAAAACAATATTAAAGAGCATGTTCTGCAGTTTTTATTTTTTGAAATCAAGGCTGGACACATAGGTATTACGATGTCTGACTTTGGCAGTCCAATTAGTAGTAACTTTCAAAAGAGAATTTAATCAGTATCATTTAGAAGGACGGACATACAAGATTTACTTACAATTTTAAGATCAAGTTTGAATTTAAATATTTGGTAATTATAACTTTATTATTTAGGATTTAATTTTTTATTAACTAGGAGTTTATTTGAAAGTTTTTAGCATTATTTTTAATTATTTTATTTTAAATATTTTTTTATCTTTAGGTTTTCTCAAGCTAAGGTAAAGCTTGAAAGTTTGACTTAGCTTTATGTTCACAAATGATCACTGAACTTTGTTAAAAAAAATAAAACGGTAACTAAACTTTTAAATGTTACAAAATGACAATTAAACTTTATGTTTTGTAACAAAATGGTAACTCGGCTCTTAAATTATGAAATTTTGTATAATAGCATATTTAGTCATTTATATTTACGCATTCAATCAATTTAGTCTTAATTAAAAAAATCAATAAATTCAGCTTTCATTATTTACACTTTTTTCAATTTGGTCCTATATATAATTGGAGAGTCCACCAGAGAAGAAAAAACAAACCCCACAACAAGCAGAATCTACTGGTGAACGGACTAAGAAAAGTCTCATTGTAATCATTAAGCTTTCCAGATTCAGTATCCAAATATTCCAAATCAAAATATTCGGAAAGAAAGCAGTGGGAGCCGACAGGAAAAATTGATATTGGTCTCGTCGGGAAAATTTTCTTGCTCCCCACACAGTGCAACATGACAGGTGGGGTTGCGAGATTTTGCAGCGCTTAATCAATGCTTCTACATGTTTTATATCGTAGTTAAAAAAAGAGCCTTTGGTTTTTGGCAGTCGACCAGAAGAGGAGATTTTCGAGATGTTTATACACTAATGATACGGTAAAAGGCCAGGTTTTGGGTAGACCTGTATCGATTGCCGGCAGAGATTTGGATCTCAAGAAGGAATATGATTTCATGTCTCAGGGAGAAATAGAGCCACGAGCATTGATTTAGACTTGGAATATTTGGATACTGAATCGATAAAGCTTAATGATTGCAATGAGACTTTCTTTAGGTAGTTCACTAGCAAATTTCGCTTGTTGTGGGGTTTATTTTTTCTTCTTTCGTGTACTCTCCAATTATAAATAAGACAAAATTGAAAGAAAGGGTAAATAATAAAGGTTAAATTTATTAAAAAATTTAAATTATGATTAAATTGATTGAATATATAAATATAAATGACTAAATGTGCTATTATACAAAGTTTTATAACAGTCTCGTTAAGTATTTAACGGATGAGTTACCATTTTATTACAAACATAAAGTTTAATTGTCATTTTGTAACATTTGAAAATTTTGTTACCATTTTATTTTTTGAACAAAGTTTAGTGATCATTTGTGAACTTTATCCTAGCTTTTATTTGTTCTTAGAAATTTTACTTTTATAAAAGTTTTCTTTCTCAACTTCGTTTTTTTAATTCTCAGTTTTCTGGAAACTTAGATCGGCAATCGACCTTTCTTTTAAAATCTTTATATTTTCAATTCAAAAAGCGCGCGTTGGTTTGAATGTTGTTCTGATTTAAAGTTGGGAGGAAGGATCGGCTTGTAGCACATTCAACTTCCTATGAACACACTTAGCGGTGGTCAGCTAAGGGAAATTGAGATTATGTTCGATTCTCATTGAGACTACATAACCCGAGTTGAGCTTTTCTGTTAGAGTATGCCTAAAGACCAATCATAAGATGATTATAAATGACATTTGTTTTTACCTTGTTTATTCACAAAGAGGCACCAGCATTATTATATTCAGTTACAATTCTGCGTGCATAAATATATTGAATTATAATAAACTCCTTATGGTTATTCTAAAATGTCCTTAGCCGATTATTATTGTGAAATGGACAACAATAATCCATTAAGACTAATATGTAGTTGATTGATGACAGAGTGTTGTCATTGACATGGAGATGTCAAAATCAATACATAAGTATGTGTTAAAGAATGACATACTGGACTGACCCGGTATGAGCTTGTTTCTTGGATTATTATGTGACAGTCACAACATTGCTCATATTGATAACTACATGTATGATCCTCCGACTTGAGATCATCCTTATTTCAACATCGTGAGTGACATATTTTGATACAGTCAAACGTGTGTTGTAACTGACCGTTCTATAAAGATTGACATTGTATTTGTCACAATCTATGTAGTGGAATATGGTTGATCAAGATATGATTTGTCCCTCTACATAATAGGAGTAATATCGTAGGCCACTTGATTAGGTGAGACTAGAAATGCATGGCCATGCTCGAATAAGTTGATATAAGATATCGTAGTTATTCATTTATAATAGTCTACTCAGGATATCAAGAAAAATATTAGATGGATTATACAAGTGTGATTGTTCCATGACTTGTGTCCAATCTAGATATAAAGGACAAAAAGATGTAATACATAAATAGAGTTAATTACAAAAAGGTTATGTCGAATCATGATTTCTTGTAACTTAGGTGACAATGACATATTGCTAGATGTCACTCATTGTTTGTAATATCAGAAATGTTCTAATATTTACTACTAACGTTACATGAACCTACAAGGTCACACCCATAGTTGAAATGAACATATATTAAACGAATTATATATGTACAAATTTGTTGTACACAAATTTAGCTAAATTAATATTTATTTGATATATATATATATATAATTTAACTATTGAATAAATATTAAAAGAAAATAATTATTAAAATTATGACTCTTTTAATATATAAATAATATAATTCAATTTAAATTAATATATATATATATATTAAATACTAATTAAGTTGAATTGGGATTATATATATTTAATATATATATTGAAATACTAGTTAAGTTAAATTGAGAATATATATATTTTTAATATATAAATATTGAAATCCTATTTAAGTTGAATTGAGATTATATATATATATATATATATTGAAATCCTAATTAAGTTAAATTTAGATTATATATATAATCCTAATATGAGTTGAATTAGGATTTCAAAGGTTATATAAAGGCATGAGAGATCTAGCAGTCATTAATGTTATTTGAAAAAAAACCTCTAAATAGTTTAGAGAGTTTTTATATGATCGTTCCCTTCTAAATGGTTTAGAGAGTTTTATATGCTCGTTTCAACTGGGTGAACTACATAGAGGTCAGAGCGTTATCTTTGCGGTTTAGGAATCAACATCGTGGAATCGTGATTGAATATCTATCACCTTCAAATTTAGAATTCTAGATTTGAAACATGTAATTCTTCACTTTTATTCACCCTGATTCGTTCCTCATACATCGATCTCTGGTGGTAATCGCCGAATAATTTTTTTGACGGGCCATGGGGTGTACCGACGTGACCCAACAGTGGTATCATAGCCACTTGTACGATACAGATTCAGGTTTTAATTACTTACGTGATGTAATTGTATGAGATACATGTTATTTTTTATTTATTTAGCGAATATATGATATTTGTACGAGTAAATCTATTCAATCACAGCTAATCTGTTAATCTAGTTAAAAGATGTTCCTAAGATCGATGATTTAGAGTTAATCATCAGGATATTTGTCGATAGGGTTTTGTTGGGTTGTGTGGGGCTCGATTCGATCAACCAATATTGCTCACCAAGTGGTGGAGAGATGGATTTTTGGGTGGAAGGGTTGTGGAAGCTAGAAAGAATAAAGACACAATGATTTATAGTGGTTCGGCCTTCTAACAAGCACCTATATCCACTACCTTAGCTCCCCACTAAGGATTTCACAATCAATCCACTAATTGATTCGTCCCCTTTTTTAGGATTAGGAGGAAACCCTTACAACCGATCAAGCTTCTACCCAAAGCCTTGATCAAAACCCTCTTTTACAAAGAGATAAATAAAGCAAACTTAAACCCTCTAATAGGTGTTTGTTTGCACAATTAAGCACTCACCCAAAACCTAAAACACTTGAGCAAATTTGACAATTTTGGCTCACTAGTGTTTGTCTATACAAGAAATGACAAATAAAGCACTAAGACAATTTCTTGATCATTTGTTGATTGACAATTGAAGCATTAGCCTTCTCTTGATGCTTGGAGGTCCCTTTTATACTCCCAATTGAGTTTATAGCCGTTTAGGACCGTTGGGGTTGAAATAGAGTCGTTGGAGCCTTTAATTCCCTCCATAAATGCAGTTCTGCAGCTCCCCGTTTCGAAACGCTCGAAGCCATTTTGAAACACTCTCAATATAGAAAGAGCCGCTGCAGTCTGTCAGGGTACCCGTTTCGGAACACCCTCTTGCCGTTTCGGAACGCGTATCGAAACGCCTTTAGCCCGTATCGAAACGACCTGCATTTAAAAGTTAGTTGGGAAAGAGCCGTTGGGGTTTATGACCGTTGTGGTCAGTGCCACGTGGGCGTATCGAAACGACCTAGCCCGTTTCGAAACGTTGGGCAAAACTCCTGTCTATAGAGAGCCCGTTTCGAAACACGTTTCGAAACGTTTTGGCTACTGGAGGCACCTGTTTTGAAACGCCCTAAGGTGTTTCGAAACACTAGGACAGTTTTGTGTAGATAGGCCTTTGAAAACATGAAAAACCCTTTTGAAAAATTCCCTAGACATTATTTCAAGTTGTTTGGACTTTGTAAATGTTTTAAATACTTTTTAAATCAGTCCAAAACATTTTTCAATTATTATATCAAAACATTAGTTCTATGGGTTTGAAATATTATATGTTAATTGTTAATATATTCAATATGGAGTTTTAGGGTTTTAGATTTTAAGTGTTAACATATGCGTGTTATAGTTATATATTATACTAATGAATAGTCTATAGATTTCGTGCGGGAAAGTAACAAGAGTTGTTTCAGTAAAATCCTCATGGATTTCAAAACCCTGAAAAATGTGATAATGTTGATAAAAGTTATTAAATAGTGAGGTTTTTACACATCGATTAAGATGATGATCTTAAAAATTTCCCCGCTGTTGATCATGCAACGACAACCCCGCCAGCAGTTGCGGGCCCGCCGAAACCCTGCAAGGGGCTTCGCCCTCTTAAAACCCCGAAAGGGGCTTGACTCTTGCGTAGGAACAATCTAATATGTTGAGTTGTGTGGGGCTCGATTCGATCAACCAAAGTTGCTCACCAAGTGGTGGAGAGGTGGATATTTGGGTGGAAGGGTTGAGGAAGCTAAAACGAAATGTGACACAGTGATATATAGTGGTTCAACCTTCTAACCAAGGTCTACATCCACTACCTTAGCTCCCCACTAAGGATTTCACAATCAATCCACTATTGATTCGTCCCCTTTTCTAGGATTAGGAGGAAACCCTTACAACCGATCAAGCTTCTACCCAAAGCCTTGATCAAAACCCTCTTTACAAAGAGAAACAATAAGAAAACTTAAAACCCTCTAATAGGTGTTTGTTTGCACAATTAAGCACTCACCCAAAACCTAAAACACTTGAGCAAATTTGACAATTTTGGCTCACTAGTGTTTGTCTATATAATAAATGACAATTTAAGCTCTAAGACAATCTTTGATCATTTGATGTTTGACAATATGAGCATTAGCCTTCTCTTGATGCTTGGAGGTCCCTTTTATACTTCCAAATGAGTTTGTAGCCGTTACTAGCCGTTGGGGATGAATTGGAACCGTTGAGAACTTTATTTCCCTTCATAAATGCTGTTCTGCAGCTATCTGTATCGATACGCGTGTAACGGTATCGGTACGGCCTTCATATGAACTAGCCGTTGGACTCTTGCCAGCCTGGGCGTATCGATACACTTGAGGGCGTATCGGTACGAGTTCATATTTAAGTGCTCGTTGGGAAATAGCCGTTGGGGTAGTTGAAATGGGATCGGTACGCTGACTAGGCGTATCGAAACGACCCCACTCCGTATCGAAACGGCAAGGGCCTGTATCGATACGGGTTTTGACAGTGGCCAAATTGGGGCAAAAAGGTATCGGTACGGGGGTTTACCGTATCGATACTGGTGCTTTGAAAACACAAGTTTGGCTATTAGAAACATGAAAAGTCTTTGCCAAAAACCTCTTAAAATACCTCAAACATAAATTCAAGTTGTTTGGACTTAAAAACAAGTTTTAAATTCTTTTCAAATTAGTCCAAAACATTTTTCAATTATTATATCAAAACATTAGTTCTACAATCTCCCCCTTTTTGATATAATAAAACTCACTTGAAAAATTGTTTGGGTTTCTCCCCCTTTAACTTTAAAAATATGAATAAGAGATTAAGGATATGAAATTAAATAAAGCTCCCCCTTATTCATTTGAAAATTCAATTTTTCAAACCATTTCTCCCCATTTTTGTTATATCAAAAAGAATTTAAAACATTAAGTTTAAAACAACAATAGAGGTAAAAATTTTTGACAAAAATAAGAATTTGGTTTTAAAGTGGCTCCCCCTTACTCAAAGCATCATCAAAAATGTTAGTCCAACATATATGATCATCTAGTTGAATTTAAACTAAAATAAACAAATGAAATCAAAAACAACTAGAATTTTTACCAACACTTGAACCCAGGGGAGGATGTGAAGCCTTGCTTCTTCAAGTGTTCTTCCTTGTGTGCATGGAGCTTCCCCTCAATGTTTAACATGTTGAACATCTCCATCACACCTAGCAATAGACAATCAAGTAATTTTTGGTATCCAAATTGCTTTGGATCCATGAACATTAGTAGCACAAATTTTAGTCTCCTTAGGAATCCATTTTTCAATGTCATCCTTTTTAATTGAAGTGGTTAGTCCTTTTGGGACCCAAACACTTCTAAAACATTTACCTTTTATAAATCTAGGGGCACTAGATTGTCTAATATAAAAATTTGATTTTCCAAAATCATTTTTCTTTTCTAGCTCTTTGGAAATCAAATTCTTTTCTTCTTGAACTTTTTGAAGCAATTTTTGTAAATCAAAACATTTTAATTCAAACACTTCAAGTTTTGCTTCAAGTTCAAGTTTGGTTTTAGAAAGCAAATCATTTTGAATTTTTAATTTTGAAATCAATTTATTGTTTTTCAAAATGTGGCTTTTAAAATCTAAAACCAAATCATCATAAGCATCTTGTAATTCATCAAAGGAATAGGAATATGAAGTAGATGAATTAGAAGTTACCCTTGAATCTTCTTCGATGGCCATAAGGCAAAGGTTGGCTTGTTCATCGTCGGTGGAGTCCTCATCACTCCAAGTAGCCACATGTGCCTTCTTCTTATGGCTTGAAGTGCTCACCCTCTCCTTTCTTTTAGGTTCTCGTTCAAGCTCTCTCAACGCTTTCTTCATGAACGGGGCACACTTCTTGAAGAGATGAACTATCTCTTCATCTTCATCCTCCTCTTCACTAGTGTAGACATGATGGCAAGTGGAGGATTTGAGAGCCATGGCACTAGCATTGATGCCAAGCCCTTTGATTTTCTTCTCTCCCATAGCTCTAATTTCTTCCCTCTTCTTCTCATCCTCTTTATTCTTCTTCATGATTTGATGAGTAAGGAGTGACCCCATGAGTTCATCAAGCTTCAAAGTCTTCAAATTTTTGGCTTCGATGATGGCGGTCCTCTTTGAGTCCCAAGACTCGGGAAGTGAGTAGATGAGCTTACGAACAAGCTTTTCCTCCGGGATGGCTTCTCCATAGCCTTTGAGACCATTGGTGATAGTGGAGAACTTATCAAACATCTTCTCGATGTTCTCTTCCGGATCCATTTTGAAGTTCTCATACTCTAAGGTTAGGAGCCCAATCTTGGTCTCCTTGACTTCATTTGTTCCCTCGTATGTGACTTCAAGCTTGTCCCATACCTCATTGGCACTCTCACAAGAAGACATCTTCTCATAGATGGATGGACCAAATGCACAAAATAGAATGTGCAAGGCTTTGCAATTTAGCTCCATCTTCTTGCGATCGTCGGCACTCCACTCCGCTTTATTTCTTTGAGGCGCGAACGGACCATCTTCAACTACATCCCATATCTTGTAATCTTTTGATTTGATGAAGAACTTCATCTTTGTCTTCCAATGGGCATAGTGAGTTCCGTCAAAGAAAGGCGGTTTGTCGATTGATTGTGCCATTTGAGCCGGTTGATGAAATAGTGATCGAGCTTGCCGGATCTTCTCAATAGGATGTTAATCCTCTTCGATTGAGCCAATCTCTGATACCAATTGTTTAGTTGTGTGGGGCTCGATTCGATCAACCAAAGTTGCTCACCAAGTGGTGGAGAGGTGGATATTTGGGTGGAAGGGTTTAGAAAGCTAAAACGAAATGTGACACAGTGATATATAGTGGTTCAACCTTCTAACCAAGGTCTACATCCACTACCTTAGCTCCCCACTAAGGATTTCACAATCAATCCACTATTGATTCGTCCCTTTTTCTAGGATTAGGAGGAAACCCTTACAACCGATCAAGCTTCTACCCAAAGCCTTGATCAAAACCCTCTTTACAAAGAGAAACAATAAGCAAACTTAAAACCCTCTAATAGGTGTTTGTTTGCACAATTAAGCACTCACCCAAAACCTAAAACACTTGAGCAAATTTGACAATTTTGGCTCACTAGTGTTTGTCTATATAATAAATGACAATTTAAGCTCTAAGACAATCTTTGATCATTAGATGTTTGACAATATGAGCATTAACCTTCTCTTGATGCTTGGAGGTCCCTTTTATACTCCCAAATGAGTTTGTAGTCGTTACTAGCCGTTGGGGATGAATTGGAGCCGTTGAGAACTTTATTTCCCTTCATAAATGATGTTCTGCAGCTATCCGTATCGATACGCATGTAACGGTATCGGTACGGCCTTCATATGAACTAGCCGTTGGACTCTTGCCAGCCTGGGCGTATCGATACGCTTGAGGGCGTATCGGTACGGGTTCATATTTAAGTATCCGTTGGGAAATAGCCGTTGGGGTAGTTGAAATGGGATCGGTACGCTGGCTAGGCGTATCGAAACGACCCCACTCCGTATCGAAACGGCAAGGGCCTGTATCGATACGGGTTTTAACAGTGGCCAAACTGGGGCAAAAAGGTATCGGTACGGGGGTTTACCGTATCGATACTGGTGCTTTGAAAACACAAGTTTGGCTATTAAAAACATGAAAAGTCTTTGCCAAAAACCTCTTAAAATACCTCAAACATAAATTCAAGTTGTTTGGACTTAAAAACAAGTTTTAAATTCTTTTCAAATTAGTCCAAAACATTTTTCAATTATTATATCAAAACATTAGTTCTACATAATAAGACCTTAATAACAAAATGCGTCGTTATTATGTTTGATATGTACAATGTTTGGAATGCATGGTTATAGCCCAATGACCCATTTAGTTTTATTTATAAGGTTTTATAAATATGGCATGTGTGTCGTGTCTTTCTCTCGTTCTATTGTAATTCTCTTCTCATCTTATTCCTTCGTGTGTAAAATAAGTTTCTAAAATTATAATCTATACGAAAAAGCATGGACTAGAGGAACAAAAGTATGGGCCGACAGAAAAATGCTTGAGAAATGGTTTTATCCTTAGAATAATTTGGTTCTCCCATTGGCTTGGGACGGACCATCTTAGGATATGGGCTATAACTATTGCATTCATATTTATTGCTTTTCATGTATGTGATAAAATGAATGTATGAGATGCAGGTTAGTTAATGATAAGATCAAATGTTAAATGGTGAGATAATATTCACAAAACCCCTCAATAAAATATTAAGTCTTTTTTTGTTTCCCAATTTTAATATTTTTATTATTTTGATCCGTTTAAATTATTTTAATTATATTTTAATATGACATGACGTTATTTATTAATATAATAATAAATATGGTGGAAGGGATTTGAGGTGAAAAAGGGCGGCGCTAGTGAAAGGGATTTGAGGTTTGATGGTGACGATCTTAACGTGTCATTAATCTTAGCGATGAAGGTAGGGGTGAGAGTAAGGAAATGGTTGACTAGTTATAGGAATTGGGGTTAGGGTTGTGGTTGAAGATGAGTTTGATTTTTTTATTATAAATACTAATAATAAAGTATGATTTTTATTTTATTTTAAAGGGTAAAATACACAGATCATCACTCAACTTTCTTCTCATTCTTATTTTGCTCACTCAACTTTCTTCTCACTCTTATTTTGCTCACTCAACTTTAAAATATTTTGTTTTAATAACTGAACTTTGAAATTGTTCTTATTTTGACCACTCTATATTATTTTAATTATATTTTGGTATGAAATGTCATTATTTATTAACATTTTATTATTATTAATTATAAAATCATTTAAAATAAAATAAAAACTATATTTTATAATTAATATTTCTACATCCTCTCTCAACATTCAAAATCGTTTCAAGTCTCTTAGAGAGCTTATCTTGAAATTTGTAGATCTTACAGATGAACACTTTAAAACTAGGGATGTAAAAAGTTGACCCGACCTGCAAACCTGACTGAAATCTGCTCAAGTCAGAACCTGATTTAATCCGAGGATTTGATGACTCGAACCTGATTTGTAACCGACTCTTGTTGACCCGAATTCAAGTTGGACATGTTACTGTACTAACCGAACCCGACCTGCATCCGACTAAGAATGACTCGAACTGTAACACCCGTGTTTTGGGGTTAGGAGTTAGTTGTGTTAGTTGATTCGAGTCGGTAAAATCAATTTTAATCAAATTGACCTTGGCGTGATCTAATTGAGATTTAAATAAAAAGGAGTGGTATTTTTAGTAATTTAAGCAAAACAATAAAAAGGTAGACAACCTTTTTGAGATTAAAAGAACAAAAAAAAGTATCATCTTTCCTCCCCTTTTCTTCCCCAACTTGAAAACCACCCTAAACCCTCCCAAACCCCAAAATCACTATTCCATTTGATTTCTTCATCTACTCAGGGGCATTTCAAAGGTAATCACACATTTGAACCCTCCTCATCATCTTCTTTAATTCCATAGTCTTAGATTTCAAAACTACCCATTTTCTATTTTGCAAGTTTGATAAAAGTTTGAATTTTTAAGGGGTTTTTCAATTGATTTTGATTTATTAAGTTGGGTTCTGGTTTAGTCTCATTAAAATACACATTATATCTTGAAATGGTTGATTTTGGGTGAAAACCCGAAATGGGTCTTTGGGGCCATTTTTGAGGTGTCAAAAATTGAGTTTTTAGTGAGTTTTAGGCCTGGGTTGAAGGGCCGATGGTTTAGGGATGTTAGGAAAGTGTTTTGGGACCTTTTGGATGTTATTTGGGTATTTTAAAACATGATTTTCTGCTGGGTAATAAGGGATCACGAAAATTGGAAGTTTGGTGAGAAAATGGGTTTGAATTTGGGTGAAGTTTGGCTTGTGTTGTAAGTGGGGTTGTGACTGAATTTTAGCATTGATTTGGTGAGTAATGATTGTGTTTTGATTGGCTAGAAACAAGAGGAGACATCGGAGAAGCATCAGGATCGAATCCGGGCATTTAGGAGGCTTGATTGCTTGCTTGGGTTGCTAAGGAAGGGTGGTGAGTAAAACTTTAAATTTGTTTTAAAGTTGGTTCAAATGTGTGTAGTGGATGTGTTCGAATGAGCTTGGTATGCCATTCCTAGGTGGGAGTTAAATTGGTAGTTTAACTCATTGATTTCTATTGATGTTTATTATGTCATTGCTTATTTGATCTTGTGAGATATGGATTGATTTGTATGTGTATACCTTGATATGTGTATGCGATGTATATATGATATAATCGGTGGATGCGTGATCTGGTTAAAAAAATTGGCACTAATTAACTTACCGGGTGTAAATGATCGATCATTAGGATTAGTGTGCACACAATTGAGTCAAAACGTACATGGCCTTGATGGCGTTGAGTCATCAAGAAGGAGTACGATGATCTAATATTCCACCGGAAATTTATTTATATTCTACGTGATGATGAGTGGAATCCAATCCGTAGGGCGTGTGGTGATGAGTGGAATCTCGCCCATGCAAGGTCCGGTGATGAGTGTAATCCCACCGAGGTAATGTTGTTGTTGAGAGTAAATCCGCACATCTGGGTAAACTAATAGTGGCCAATGAAATTGCTCTCATGATTACGATGTTATGATAATTGAGATATTGGTTGTTGAGTTTAGTATGATGTGAGATGCCATATTATGACTCTTGAAAGACTAGCTAGGTTGACTTTTTGATACCTATATGTTGTATGTAAGGTTAAGGATTTGCATGCTTGGACCCTGCATTGTTGTTGTTTTTGGTTTTAGAGCTTCCTCACTAAGCTTCTAGCTTACCCTCTCATTTTCAACGATGCAGATCATTAGCGTGGTGTTAGCAAGGAGCAAGGCGAAGGGGCTTTCCAAGTGTAGTTGCTCAAGTATGATTTAGTAATTAATGTGGTAGTCTAGCAATGGGGCAATTATGTGTTTTGTATGAGCATTGTTTGACTCATAGGTGTTATTGGATGATTATGCTTGGCTTGATTTTGTAAACCATGCTATGCCTTGATGAATGCTTGTGATGATGAAGCCATGCTTGGATGTTTAGGTTGCCTTGGTTGTATATGCAAACCTCATATGTGATAACTTGTGCCTTTGGCCTTTTTGAACGCTTTAGTATGCCCAAATATGCAAAATCTATCTCTTGTGCAAACGCCTTAATGTATGTGTGTAATTGTTCATCCTAATGGCTTTACATGTTAATTCTTGGTCGTGGTGTATTGTATGGATGATTGTATGTGGCTAGGGAAGTCATGTTTTGCATTTAGAGTTAGAGTCTTATGAGTCTTTGCTGGTTTTGGAGCATTGCAGAGCAGGGCGTATCGGTACGCCTAAGGGCCGTATCGATACGGTCATGCCTGCAGAGCTCAGTTTTGGCTGGGCGTATCGATACACGGAGGATTTTCAACCAATTCACTATTTGAGTGGTTCAAGTTCTCCAAACGAACTCTACATCCACTACCTTAGTTCCCACTAAGGATTTTCAACCAATTCACTATTTGAATTCTACCCCTTTTCTTGGATGAGAAGGAAACCTTACAATTTGATTAAGCTTTCTACCCAAAGCTTAATCCACTCACTTTTACAAAAAGAAGTATTTGGTAAACTCTAAAAGTTCCTCTCAAAGGATGATTGTTTACCCAATTACAATTTCACACTCCCCAAACTCACAATAAAAAATTACAATGAGAATACAAGAGTTGGGTACAAGAATTTGACTCTAAAGGTGCAAAGATTGGATTTGAGTGCTTTGGTGTTACTTGTAGGTTCAAATAGTTGTTGCTTGTTCAATTGAGACTAGTTTTTATACCCTTGCATTGAATTCTAGCCGTTTGGGTAGTTGGGATCATCAATAGAGTCGTTGGGATGCAATTTCCCACAATAAATGCAGCTCTGCTACCTACCGTATCGGTACGGGTAGAGGGCGTATCGGTACCTGTATCAAAGAGGAAAGAGCCGTTGTGATTGAAAACATCGTGTATCGATACGTTTAGAGGGCGTACCGGTACGATTTTTAAGGGGCGTATTGATACGGAAGGACGTATCGATACGAAATTTGCTCACTGGAATCCCATCTTTGGTTTTGATAAAGAGTGTATCGATACGGCTACTTAGCGTATCGGTACAATATAACGGTCATTTAAATTTAGGGATACCAGCTAACTGACAAGCCAACGGTCGAAAATTAAATGCAAAGATTTTGCAAAGATAAGAAAATCGTATTGATACGGTTGCAAAGCGTATCGGTACGGTATCATTTAAAGAGCTGCCCAGATGAATATCGTATCGATACGAGGTAATGTCGTATCAGTATGTTATGATCTATTAAAATTCTAGTGGCTAAAAACCGTATCGATGCGCATGGGCGTTTTGCTGAAGTTTGTCTTGAAAATACATAAAAAGACTTAGTGGATTTTGAACATTTAAGAGAGTTTTGTCTTGAAGTATAGCTTGGTTCAAAAAGACTTGTCAATAGTGAGACTTTGAAGAGTACTTAAAAAATTATTGTTTTGCAAATTAGTCCATAAGTTTAGGTGTTATATCAGAATCAATTTTGGTTTCACAATCTCCCTCTTTTTGATATAACAAAACCACATATAAATTTTTAAGTTTTTAAAACTTTGAAAAGCTTTCTCCCTATTAATTGAAGATGGATTTTCAAAATTTGTTCTATAATCCTCTCCCCCTTATTGTTAGAGCAAACATAAGCACAAGGATAATAGCAATAATAATATGATAAACTTCAAAGCAATCTTCAAATTAAAAGCAAATTAATAGTTCAAAGCAAACTTCAAAAGGAAAAGCAACATAATAGTCCAAACTTAGATCCTAAAACATAGATAGAAGGCATAAAGTACTAAACATAGGTGCAAAAGCTAAAGTAACTAAATGACATGAGATGATATACAAAAAGCTACTCGTCCGCATCATCATCATCTTCTTCGTCCTCTTCGTTCTCATCTTCTCGAGTAGGTTGATTCCTCCTATTTTGGTTAAGCCAAGCACCATGGAAGGCGGTGAGAGAGACATTCATGGAATTTTGTTGAAGAGCGATGACTTTCATTTGATCCTCCAATGATGTGAAACAAGTGTTAAAGCCCTTGACTTGATCTTCCAAAGAAGTAAACCGAGTGTTAATACCTTTAACTCGATCTTCCAATGATGTGAATCGAGTTTCAATGGTGGCAAAACCCGCTTCCATGTTTGTGAACTTCTCATTGAGGAATGTCATTAGGTTGTCCAAGGAGGAAGACACAACCGGAGCTCGTTGAGAGCTTGAAGGAGCATGTGGAGCATCAACCAGAGCATCTTGTTGAGGAGCACGAGGGACACGAACCCATTCATTGTTAACATAGGAAAAGTGAGCACGAGATAGGGAACGCTCATCGATAGGTTGGCCAAGGGGTTTGGGATAATCATGTGAACAATCAATTTCAAGGGAATGGAATAGGTAACTCAACGCCGTAGAATAGTAAAATGATTTGACTTGTTCGGTGTGACGGTGTTGAACTAGATAGACAAGGTCGGAAAACATAATTTGACAAAGGTTTGGACAGTGACCCTCCCTAAAGCACCTAAGCCAAAAATCATCGACTTGACGAATTGTGGAAAATCTCCCTCCCGATGGACGCAAAAACCAATTAATGATAAGATGAAGGATACAGTCATGAGCATTTAAAACTTTGACGGAACCTTGACCTAAGGACTTTTGATCATCAATTCTTACGTTTTCAAAACCAAAAGCCTTGCAAAGAACATTTTGATCAATTTTAAAGGTTTTACCCATTACACATGACTCGATTGCAATGACATATTCTCTAGCCTCATCATGAATACATATATCATTTGAAAAGAAGATGATGACCAAGTTCCTATATAGAATGGGAGGAAGATTTAAAAAGTTTATAAATTTCCATTGCCTAATCAAAGAGAGGTATTGAAATTTAAAATGGGCAGAGTTTAAAAACGGTAAAGACATAATACGTTCTTCCCTAAGAGTGAAACCTTGAAAGAGTTTGTAACGAGACATATCTGAAGGTTCGGAAAAACTACATTGGAGAATATAAGGGAGATTTAGTTTAGGGTTACCCTCTTCATCATCAATAGGATCGGTAGTGGCAAGGTGACGTCTAGCTCTCTTTTTTAGTGTCATAACCCTGAAAACACATCAAAACGATTCGAATAAGTATGCAATTAACATCTTATCCAAATCAATAAATTCTAATAGTTCAAGGTAATTTTAAAAAAAATATATATACATATGCTAGAAAGAGTTTTAAAAAATTAAAAGAAAAAAAGAAAAAAAATACGATGAGAAGATATATTCGAATGAAAAAAATTTGATTTTGAAAAAAGATTGGTAAAAAGTTTGAAACCCATATAATAAAAATATGTTTTGTACAAAAACTAAGTTGAAACAATTATAAAAATCAAACGAAAATAAAAGAGAAAAGTTTTATACCTTGAATTGTTAGATTGGATGAGTGTGTTGATGTGAATGCACTAGATTGTTGATAAAGCTTAGCTTTGATGTAGAGATCAAAAACCCTCAACGAGTTTTTAAGTTTGATGGAAAAAAATTGAAAGATTGAGGGGGTTTTTATAGAGGAGTGCAACTAGGGTTTGAAGAGAAAAAATAAGGGTTTTTCATTTTTGAAGTGTTTTGTAAAAGCAACCCTAAATAAACTCTCCGTCGATACCGTATCGGTACGCTTGTAGAGCGTATCGATACATGTTTGTCCTAATATTTTATTTGACGCTATTACCGTATCGATATGTGGGACCGTATCGGTACGATTTGACCTGGATTACTTCCCTTAACTTATCTGTATCGATACGCGGGGTCGTATCGATACGAATTTTGCTTGTAATATTTTTCTTTGATGAACATGTATCGATACACAATTGCAAATGGCCAATAGGGGTGAATTAGCGATAAAAGTTTTGGTGGGTGAAAATATGGAAAAATAAAAATATGACACAAAGGAATTAGAGTGGTTCAAGTTCTCCAAACGAGCTCTACATCCACTACCTTAGTTCTCACTAAGGATTTTCAACCAATTCACTATTTGAGATTGATAAAAAAAATTCACTATTTGAGTTCTTCCCCGTTTCTTGGATGAGGAGGAAACCTTACAATTTGATTAAGCTTTCTACCCAAAGCTTAATCCACTCACTTTTACAAAGATAAGTATTTGGTAAACTCTAAAAGTTCCTCTCAAAGGATGATTGTTTACCCAATTACAATTTTACACTCGCCAAAACTCACAATAAAAGATTACAATGAGAATACAAGAGTTGGGTACAAGAATTTGACTCTAAAGGTGCAAAGTTTGGATTTGAGTGCTTTGATGTTGCTTGTAGGTTCAAATAGTTGTTGCTTGTTCAATTGAGACTTGTTCTTATACCTTTGCATTGAATTCTAGCCGTTTGGGTAGTTGGGATCATCAATAGAGCCGTTGGGATGCAATTTCCCGCAATAAATGCAGCTCTGCTGCCTACCGTATCGGTACGACTAGGAGGTGTATCGGTACCTGTATCAAAGAGGAAAGAGTCGTTGTGACTGAAAACATCGCGTATCGATACGCTTAGAGGGCGTACCGGTATGGTTATTAAAGGGCATATCAATACGGAATTTGCTCACTGGAATCCCAACTTTGGTTTTGATAAAGAGTGTATCGAAACGGCTACTTAGCGTATCAGTACGGTATAACGGTCATTTAAATTTTGGGATACCAGCTAACTGACAAGTCAACGGTCAAAAATTAAATGCAAAGATAAGCAAATCGTATCGATACGGTTGCAAATCGTATCGGTACAGTATCATTTAAAGAGCTGCCCGGATGAATATCGTATCAATACGGGGTAATGTCGTATTAGTACGATATGATCTATTAAAATTCTAGTGGCTAAAAACCGTATCGATACGCCTAAGGGTATCGATACGCCTGAGCGTTTTGCTGAAGTTTGGCTTTAAAATACATAAAAGGACTTAGTGGATTTTGAACATTTAAGAGAGTTTTTTCTTGAAATATAGTTTGGTTCAAAAAGACTTGTCAATAGTGAGACTTTGAAGAGTACTTAAAAATTTATTGTTTTGCAAATTAGTCCATAAGTTTAGGTGTTATATCAAAATCAATTTTGGTTTCACATTATTTTTGTGGCATCATACTGGATATAGCCACTGACCGGATATTAGATACGCCATCTGTTTTTGCAGTTTCATATAGCTCCCACCAAAAATCCAGAATGAAGAGGAATTGCTATATCTCCGCACAGATATCTGAAGGAGGTTTTGGTTTCAGGATTTTTTGGCTATGAGTTCGCAAAGGACATTGTATTGTCTATATTTGACTCTGCGATTTAACTCGAAAAGATTGAGATAACAATTGTTTGTTTAGGTGACCTTTCCGAGCGGCCCTTTAAAAATGGCTATGCTGATATCGAAGTTGTTAGGAGATGTATCGGGCAGATGCATCCAAGATTGCCTGCAAATGACCAACTTCACTTTCTTGATGATCATTTTTGATTGATTTATGTTCGCTTTTATTTGCATATTTGAGGCCTGATTTTCACTTGTTGATGGCAACTACTAATAGTATTAGCCTGATAATGTATTATAACGAAATGTATGGTTGGCTTGTAATTGTCGTGTTGTATTATTTAACACACATGTATTATGAAAGATACAAATAACTATGTGTTTGGTAGAGGTAATATTTAATATGTCGTAATATAGTACCTATATCAGATGATATCTATCATTGATGTAGAGGTAATATTTATTTTACACGTTAGTTTTGTGATGATTTTAATTAATTTTATAATTATACCCTTGTACTATTTTTATGTATTTACATCATTGTAAATTTTGCAATTATTCTTCACGTATTAATATTGTTGTAGATGCATTCACTATTTTTAAATAAGCTCAAATATACATTTGGTACCTGAACTAGATACATTCTTCCAAGTTGGTACCTAAAAAAATTTTTCTCTCACATTGGTACCTGAACTATACACTTTCTCCCAACTTGGTACCTAAAGAATTTTTGCTCCCAAGTTGGTACATGAACTAGACACCTTATCCCAAGTTGGTACCTAAACTAGACACCTTATCCTGAGTTGGTACCAAAACTTATACATTCTATCGATTTTGTCCTAATTTGAAACAATTCAATAAATATAACTCTCTATATTTAAAAATTCTATCAATTTACTTTGTGTTATTCACTTAAATTGTTTGTTCTTCTCTTAGAAATTTTGTATTACTTTCTTGATATAATAAAAGTTTAAACATAACTTGTTGATAGCATTAAATTTTATTTAATTTAATTTTTACTTCGAGTGGGATTAAAGTATGTTGTAAAAGTAGTATCGCATACATGCATTTTGTTACCTTGAGTTGGATTCAAGTATGTTGTGAAAAAATTATCGCATATGTGCATCTCCTTACCTAGTTATATTTATATCACCCCTTGTTTATCGGTTTTCTCGAATACATAATAAAATGTATGAATAATCAGGGCTGTAAAAGGATGGCATCGGAAGATAAGATTACTACATTGCCGGATGATATCTTTTCAACCATTTTATCACCGTTGACATTCAAGGAAGCAGTTGCCACCAATATCCTTTCTCGAAGATGGCGATATTTATGGACATCCCACCCTAACTTCCATATTAGATTCGAAGATGTCGTGCTAAAGGACGACAGAAATGACAAATTTTTCCGACAGAGATGACAATAATAGATGTATACAAATGGTCAACCAAGTTCTAAGGGGTCGAGAGCTTCAAGAGTTTGGCATCCATTACCCATTACTAAAAAGTTCTGCATGTCATATTGATCTCTGGGTTGCCTTTGCAATTGCCATTGGTGTTTCTAAGCTTGAATTAAACTTCTCACCCTATCCATACTCAATTCCTATATGATAAAAAGGAATTACTCAATCCCACTTGACCTCTTCGATAAAGCAAAGGGGATGGAGCCTTATTTAGTGCAATTGGAGCATGCTTTCTCCATTCCTATTTCCTACATCCTCTCTGAACGTTCAAAACTGTTTCAAGTCTCTTAGAGATCTCATCTTGAAATTTGTAGATCTTACAGATGAACACTTTAAAACCATTTTATCTAATTGTACAATTCTTGGGTGCATACATTTGCATCAAAGCAGCAAGCTGGTCAATGAGAAACACATTTTTCCTCACATGAAGTTGAGTTGCTTGGAGATATACCATTGTAGAAATTTGGAGAGTGTTGAAATATTTGCTCCAAACCTCGTTTCCTTCAAGCATCGAGGGCCTAGGATATATATTTTTGTTAAAGATGCTAAACAGCTCGTTAATCTTTGCATTTGTTCCTACACATGGGAGCTTGAATATCCACGTGACAATTCTTTGGGTTTACCCTATATGCAAAGTAAAGATTTTGTTTTTGGTCAATTTGCTGATTGCCTTTCTCGGTTGGAGTATTTGATGATGGACGTTGGTTCTTTTGAGGTGAGTGGAAGTTGGTTTTTTCATTCCTGCAAATGCCCAACTTCACTTTCTTGGTCACCATTTCTGATTGATTTATGTTCCTTTTATTTGCATATTTGAGGCATGATTTTCACTTGTTGATGGCAGCTACTAATAGCATTATCCTAGTACTGTACTATAATGGCATGTTTGATTTTCACTTGTTTGTAACTAGCGTGTTGTATTGTTTATCATTGAGTTAGAGATAGTATTTATTTAACACGTCAGTTTTGTGATGATTATAAATTAATTTTTCAATTATACCCTCGCACTATTTTTCACATATTTACATCGTTGTAACTATGTTAATTATTTTTCACTTATTTATATCGTTGTAATTATGTTAACTATTTTTCACGTATTTATATCATTGTAAATACGTTCATTATTTATTCACATATTTACATCGTTGTAAATATATTTTCTATTTTTTCATGTTAATATATTCACTATTTTTAACATAGTTACATCGTGTGTTTAAACAATAATATTATAATTAATGTCAAAACTAAGAAAAAAATATAAAGATAGAGTTTTAAGGGTAAAATAATACATTCATATATAAAATTTCTCTTTTAGTTAGAGATGAAGTAAAAAAGAATTTATATATCACTTGTATAGAACACAACCATAATCCTTAAATAAGTGATTTTTATTATTTTATTTATAGATTATATAAAATTATAAGAAAAATATAAAAATCGTTACAATAATACACGTGTTTTAAGCGGTTAACTCTTTCATTCGCAACATACCAAGAGACAGACAAAGTGTGTTATGGCGGCAAACAAAGAACGTGTCATAACAGTAGACGAAAAATGTATCATAACGGCCGACAAAAACAAAAATAAAAACAATAAAGAAAATAAAGAAAACAAGGAAATTTTAATCTACGTATTTTTTTTTTAATTTTAAATTTTAGTCTTGATATAAATAATACAAAACAAAATGAAAGAGTATATAGTATTTTTTTATGAAAAAAAATACTACCACGTGCCTCATTAAAAACCTCCTTAAACTTAAATGGAGGAAAGAGTACATGTGGTAGTATGAATAATAAACTAATCAAACCTAACATCTAGCCCAATAAACACAACCACTCGTTCTCAACTTGAGAAAAACAAACTCGAAGAATCGATTTACGAATAAGCATCCTCAAGGAGAACGGACACGAGACCCATAGGCGAAGTAGTAAAAAACTCATCCTACATACTCCCATTCAACCCCATCTTCTCAAGGACTATTCGTGGTCTGGTTATGGTCCCTACGCACATGGCGAAATTCAACCTCCCAGGCACGAGCACAGAGCTCCTGAATATGTGGAACGATCGACAAGCGTCCACTTACAAACTTATCTCGCTTAACTAATCGAAGGGCATCATGGATATCACTTTCCACATTGAGTCTACAATACCCAAGACCCATGCCATGATCAATCCTTCGTATATCGACCATAATCCCACCTCGACAACATCTCATATACCAATGAATTTAGCGAAGCCTCATTGCCAATCCCCATCATTATCACAGATAACTCCACCACATGAAAGAACATCGTCCACTGTTCGATGCGTGCCATCAATGTTAAGCTTAACCTACCCCTCGCTTGGAGGCTCCCACCCATGCGTACCTATCCCCGCATTCCCCAGAACAGGTCCCTGCATAGTCGGCCTGGCCAGCAACAACCCCAAACATCAGGTCCCAATCCATAGCAAACCTCGTAAAAATACTCTGGTTATGTAATGTTGATGACAACCCAATCAGTAAAATCCATAGCCAAGAATTCATCCAATTTCTCACTCTTAATCAAACCAATCCAAACACTAATTGCTGAAGAACACAACCAAAGAATGTGACTCACGGTCTCCACCTTCGCTGGACAACATGGGCAACGTGCATCCGTGCTAAAATGGTGAAACACCTTTTCTTCATAGGTCGTTAGTTTGTTGTCGCAAGCAAGCCATAAGAAAATTATAATGCGTTGAATCACTTGGAACCTATGAATAATATTCCACTGCGTAGCAGCCGTGTTAGAGAACACACCACCACGTAGTTCATAAGCCGACTTCACCGATAACTCCCTATCATCGCGCCCCTTCCAGCCCATATGATCATTGAACAAATGTGGCCTGGTTATGGCCCCTACGCACATGGAGAAATTTAACCTCCCAGGCACGAGCACAGAGCTCCTGAATATGTAGAACGATCGACAAGCGTCCACTTACAAACTTATCTCGCTTAACTAATCGAATGGCATCATGGATATCACTTTCCACATTGAGTCGACAATACCCAAGATCCATGCCATGATCAATCCTTCGTATATCGACCACAATCCCGTCTCGACAACGTCTCCTATACTAATGAATTTAGCGAAGCCTCACTGCCAATCCCCATCATTATCACGGATAACTCCACCACATGAAAGAGCATCGTCCACTATCTGACGCGTGCCATCAATATTAAGCTTAACCCACCCATCACTTGGAGGTTTCATTTATTTATTCACATTATCTACTTCTATTCTTCTGTTACATTCAAAATTATATTATTCTTGTTAGACCCCACTTATGCCTTCGGAGTCTACAATCTTTGAGAAGACACATACGCTTCTAAAACTCCTAGTATCCACACCACGCCTTAGCAGGCGAAATCTTATGGCCCAGAACCTCCCTCCTCCCTCATACTCTTGACATAACAATCATCAAATTCGTTTGACTCACCAGCTAAGCATGCGGGGTGATAGCCAAACATAGCCTATCAGCCCGCGTGACCAAACTAAAAAACCTATCGGCTGAGTTGAAGACCTAGCTCTGTTGGCCCATCAATAGCCATCACTAGACATGGTCCAGTCCCATCAAACAGTACCACTCGCTTATAAATATCTCTGACCTGAAGGGAGTGGGACGACAAATTCCCCACACTCATTCCTCCGCCAACCTCTCTTCTCATCTTCAGTGGCTCTCCGCCCACATCAAAATGGTAAACGACCACCAACCATCATCAACCACCGCCCTTATACCCATCTTCAGCTCTACCTCCACTTCCATGTTCGATGACAAATATATTGGGCATAAAAAATTCTTTATAGTCATCTATTGGTAACAAAATGTTCAATTAATTTAGAATTGGCTTAAGGGTCACTTTTGCCCATGTAGTAGTCTCAATTTATTGATTTCACCCCTATGGTATTTGCCCATCAATTTAGCCTCTGAACTAGTCAAATTGTATCATTGTTTGCCCTCTGACTAATAGAAGCCAACGTTGACCGTTACGATGTTGACATGTCGGTCAACGATGCTGACGTGGCAGTCCATGTGTGATGATGTGGCAGTCCACGTGTGAAGATGACATAGTAGAGAGAGGGACAAAATTTATTTTCTGATCGAGTTTGAGGGCAAATTGATTTTTGATTGAGTACGAGGGAAAAATTAATTTTTAGGCAAAAATACAAATTTAAGAAAATATTAAAAAATACTATGATGATATAAAAATAAAAATAAAACATTTAAAAATATTTTATTAATATACGACTAAAAAATTTAAAATATCTAAAAATAAGTAAAATTAATAAAATTCAAATATCATAAGCTATTAAATTATAAATTATTCAAAAATTAAAACTTAAAATTAAACTCTACACTCTAACCTTAATTTTTAAGTCTCAAACTCAAAATCTCAAACCTTAAATCCTAAACTCTAATTGAAAATTTTATCAATCTAAAGTGATTATGAAACATAAAAGTATGTGTATAAATTTAATTAATTAAGTTAGTGGTTTAGATTTTAGTGTTTAGGGTTTAAGATTTAGAAGTTAGAATGTAGAGTTTAATTTTTTAGTATTAGATAGATAAGGGCACCAAAAAGAGTAAGAATTTTTGTTTAGTTGAGAGAATCACATCAACCCTATTTTATGATTCTTTCTCCCTTATGTTCTTTTAAAAGAAAGAAAACCAAAACTGTCCAAACTTTTTTTATGAAGGTTTTCATAATTTTTAATACATTATAAATATTTTTAGTTATTGAATAATTTATAATTTATTATCTTATGATATTTTAATTTTATAAATTTTAGTTATTTTTAGATATTTTTATTTTAGTTTTAATCACATATTAATAAAATGTATTTTTAATTGTTTTATTAAATTTTATTTTATTTTAATATTTTATTACTCATATTTTTTGTCTAAAAATTAATTTTGCCAAAAATGAATTTTGCCCTCAAATTCGCTCGAAAAATCATTTTTGTCCCATCCTGCCCAATCATCATCAAACATGGATTGTCACGTCAGCATTGTAACGATCAACGCTGGCTTCCATCAATTAAGGGGAAAACGGTGATGCAATTCAACTACTTCGAGGGTCAAATTGATATGAAAATACCATAGGGGCGAATCGATAAATTGAGACTACTACAGGGGCAAAAGTGACCCTTAAGCCTTGTTAAAAACAAGACTTAAAGTTACATAAATATTATGTCGTGGTTGAAAATTATGCAGTTCAAATTTGGTCAAAATAGACTTCAAATGGATGAAGAATTGAAAAGATATATCATAGACTAAATAACAAAAAATCAAATCAATTAGCTAAAGATCAAAACCAAGTCATTTTAATTCTTATTTTTTTCAATTACTCGAACTCGAAATCTGAACTAAAAGTTTTAGTTAACTCAAACAATTCAAAATTTTAAAAAATAATTTTTTAAACTGAATCAAGTTTTACGCACTCAAATGAAAAATTAAAGGTTATATTTTGATACACAATATGTATAAACAAATTTTGACTCTTTCTATTTAAACCGTATAATCTAAAATTTGAATATACAAACCTAAAATCCTAAATCTTAAATTATAATCCTTATACCATAAATTTTAAATATATCAAATTTGTCAAATTTAAATAAATTTTAATGTACACGGGTGAGTGTATCAAAATTGTTTCTCGAGTTAAAACCGGTTTGAACCCGAATGTGCCATAAAAGAGCGGAGAGGATTCGGTAATCGTGCCCCGAGGTGACCAGAAAGAACGGAACTATAGATTGTAGTTGTCAAGTAATTTCATCTTTTGGCGGTTCAGGTTTCCCTTTTACAAAATTACCCCTAGGGTTTTTTATTTGCTCGCTCTTCTTTAGCAATAAATACAAAGAAGCCTCCGATTCCGACGAATTCCTCTCCCAACAATTTCTTCTGATTAATTTCTAAACCCGCTCAATATGACCGGATCTGGAGCCGGAGAAGGCCCGGCCTTGATAAAGCTACTAGCGGCTTGCGACAAGTCGACCCGAGACAGAGCCGTACGGTCTCTCCTCAATTCGTGGCTTCCTTCACAGAGTGAAATCTCCGATGAGGAGATGAAGAAGCTCTGGAAAGGTCTCTTCTATTGCGTTTGGCACGCCGACAAGATGCCGGCTCAATCCGACCTCATCGAAAAGCTTTCCTCGCTTCTTCCGAAGCTCGAACCAGGTCTATCTCTCCAATATTTCTCTGTTTTTCTTCTTACAATGCGTCGCGAGTGGCCCGGGATTGATAAGTTAAGGCTAGATAAGTTTTACCTCTTAATTCGTAGGTTTTTGAATCGCTTTTTTATTATGTTGAAGAAATGTTCTTGGGATTTGGAATTTACCTGTCGTTCGATTAGGGTTTTAGTTGATGGAACATTTCTTGCTGATGATAAGTTTCAAGGGAATGGCGTTAATTATCACATTGCTTCAGTTTTTCTCGAGGAAATTAGGCCCTTTCTTCCTTTAAGAAAGGAGATTGTTGAGGTTCTGTTGGAACCCTTTGTTGGAATCTTGGGGAAGGTGAGTGATAAGGTTTTGGTTGGGAAGATAAGAAGTAATGTGTTTGATGTGTTTGTTGAAAGGGGAAGGAGATTGCTGGAACTTAAGAGGTCTGCTGGTGAGGTTGATGATGGCGACAATGTGGTTGTGTTGGGGACCATTAGTTTGGTGATGGGGTTCTCCACTAAGTTTTATGAATTGGGTTCGTCAGTGGATTGCTGTCAGGGCAATAGGAAGACTGTGTTAGCTCTACATGAGGAATTCTTGAAGTTGGACAAGGATTTGACATCATTGGGTATTGATATTTCCATTCCTGAGGTTTATGAAGGCGATGAAAAAGATGAGGTGCCTGAATTAATACCTATTGCTAGTGAGGTGGATGTTTCTAATGATGCTTCGGAGCCAGTTGAAGTTAATATTAACGGTCCTGCAAAGAAGGCAGTGAAGAAAAGCAAGAAGGACAAAAAGGTATCTGGGGGCAGTGGTAAAAATACGAGGAAAAGCAAGAAAACTGAATGCAGCCCTGCAGATCAAGAGAATGATGTTAATTTACCCGCAGAGGGTGCCGGTTCTAATATCGAGCAGAATGGTGATGGGGATTCTATAACATTTACTGAATCAGTGGTTTCAAACCTTCAGCTCCAGTTTGAGAAGGTTGCTGCAGAAGTGGGCTTGAATGGTGATGCTGCAAGTGCCTGTGATTTGCCAAAAGTTAACGGTGCTGTCTCCAAGAAGAGAAAGAGAGCAAAGAGCATGGATGGCCAAAAAGCTCAGAATGGGCTGCTAACCAGTGAAGCTGATGGTGAAGGCGGTGGAACTGCGAAAACTTGTGAGAATAGCACGAAGAGGGTAAGATTTTCAATGAAAAACAACTTGGTTTGGAAGCCCCACAGTCCTTTACCTCCACTAAGTTTGAGGTTACCTCCCTCTGTTACTCCTAGAGGAAGTGCACTTAAGCAAGGGATACCTCCAGGTCCTATAAGGGAAATGCCGGCCTTGACTAAGAAGGCAAAGAAAGCTAAATCTGTGAAGAGGGCACGGAAAAAGGTGATAAAGAGTATGTATCCTCTAGTCAAATGCACAAAGAAATCGAAATCTACTTCCTCTTAGCAGAGTCTGATTTCTGAGTTTCTTCTAAATTTGGTAATTGTTGTCTTGTTTTTCACAGTTTAAACCTTCCATAACATTATGCTATATTTACTAAGGTTTTGGTCTTTTGAATTCTGAAGTTAATTGTGCTGAAATGGTGATTTATCCATGAGTGAAAGATGGGACTTTTGATTGAATTATATTCTTTGCTTTCTGGTGAACAGTATTACTTCATTGCTGCTCAAGTTTTCTAGCATTCATTTGTTCATGTTTTTCTTGCATCTGTGATATAATTCGACTAATTTAGGAATGGAGCTATGCACTGACCATGTCCGATTCTCATTTATTCGAATCTGGCAGCTGATGTTGAGTATTTATGTATTTTTCACCCATCTCCATTGTGTTGGACATGTATGAGAATTGAGCAGACTGCAGAGCACGCACAAAATACTTGAAAGGGGAATTGGTGAGCAGTTGCACAAAATATGAGCATTCTGTTGGACATATGATTTTATGTTAGGGGATTCGAATTTTTATACTTAGTAAAATTATATGGAAATTTGAAATTACAGTGGTACGCCATTAGATCATGAACGGGAATTTGAAATTTAAAAGGGGGTGCGACTACCCTTAGCACCCTTCGGTCCATCTTGAGTCCATGTATAGCATTGTTTACATTATCTGAGACGAACATGGGTGCCTGTTTTGTATATACAGTATTCGCTTTATCCTTTGTTCAACTGTTGCAAATTCTGTATCTTGACATAAACCATGGAAATTGGAGAAATATAGCTTAATGGACTCTGTGATGGAAAACTGATATCACCTTTCTGCAGAAAGAACAACACATTCCATAAAAATGCAACCCTCCAAGGATCCTTAAAACACATGAAAAACTTTGAAAAATTTGAGCATATTCGTATCTGATTCCAAGCAAGGACAATGATTATTGCTTGAGGTCTCATCTTTTTGCAGGACAGTGTTGGATAAGTAGCTGGGACTTGGGTTTGTTTTTGGTTGATTATATAAGTCCAAACTCATTTTTTTAAACAAAATTAACAAAATTTTTGGCAAACAATGCAATTTTTAGGTGAAAACTCAGTTTACAAACGGGATTATAAACTCAAACTGAAAATCTACAATTTGTAGTTTTTTGGGTTTAAGAATCTCGTTTGAAACAAAAAAAAATTCAAATTACCCTTCATTAAAACTTTAGCAAACAACGGCATTTTAAAATTTTAAAATATTTCGTATATTTTTAAATTTTTGGTTGATTATTATATAAGCCTAAACTCATATTTCGTATATTATTTTTAAAATAGTTTATATACTTAAAAATTATATTTTTCTAAAAAAATTCATAATTTATACATTATTTTAAAAATATTTTAATATAAAATGAAAATTGTTTTATAATTTTAAATTGATATATTTCATATATTATAATATTAATGAATTTAAATATGATTAAATTAATATATTTTAAATTTTATAACATAATTTTATTTTTCTAAAATCACTTTTTGACCACAATAACAAACACTAAACTCAATTTTTGAAAATTATTTTTTATAATTTTTTAAAATTACTTTTTCAAATGCATTTTTTAAAAGTAATGTCAAACTAAGCCTCAGAAGTGGGACGTGAAGTATCCCATCGGCCATTGTTCACATCCAGGGACCAGGCTGGTTCAAAGTTGGTTGGAGTCTTTAACATATTACTATTGTTGCTAAGTCTGACCTAACACTTTTAACAGTTTCAATTTTCAAGGAAAGATACTCCTGGATATGGCTTCCCTTTTTCCTAGACACATTAATGGCTGCTGGGGCCATGCTTCTTGGTTCAAAATAGTGGAATTCAGTGTATATTGAAACTGTAACCTTGTCCACACCATTACAGACAACATATCCTCTGCCATCTTACCAACCGCCATTACTCATCAAAATCAAAATTTTTAGACAAACTCCCTTTGCCTAGGTACATATCTAAAGTACGGAGTAGAGAAGATTTTAAAAGGATTAACATAATATAACTTAAGTTTCCATAACTAATTGACCCGAGGTTTACAATGCAGCGACGGTTGAACCAAGGGCTTCTCATCTGCTCTTGGACTGCTTCGAGCACTGCTGTTAGAAAGAGAAGCAAAGGTAGAGTTGGTTAAGACTCCGGTGGGAGATGATCCGTCCCAGCCGTCCTCTGTCATAAGGTTAAGTGCTGATGAGTTGTTGCAGTCTGCTATGGTGCTGTGCAACACCTCACCAAGGGGACCACCCACGGAATTCTCCCAAGAGATGGGTATACAAGTTGCTTGCCTATGGTTTGGTTCATTAATAACATCGCCTACACCTAATCCCATGTGTATAGGGTCCAATTCACATGATGGGGACGGTTTTTCATTAGGAGAGGAAGTTGAGGACATGAAATCTGAGGCAGCCATTGGTATTGGTATTGGTATTGATATGGAAAGTTGAGTCATGTCTGATTGAACATCAACTTCAGGCCAAGAAATGGATGAACGATCCGACTGGCTTTTAGGCCAATCATCCATGAACTCATGAAGGGAATGTTGCCGTTCGGTTGCTTGACGAGTAAGGTCTTGAGAAGAACCCAAATTTCTGCAGTTAATCATGGAAGAGTCCTTATGGGTAGGGTTAAGGAGCGAGTCAGAGGAAACAACTCCGAAGTCATTTCTCGAGTCCTCTCCATATGAGATCGGATGCTGCTCGGGAATCAAGAAAGGGTTTTCTTTGAATTTTAGATCGATGTTGGGGGATATCATGGAGAGCCCTGGTGCATTTTCATGTAATCTTCCACCCATAGTTTCTTTGTTCACAAGCAACCTGCAACAACAACATTAACCATAGAATTAGTACAACTAAGTCACTGCCGACTTTTACTTAAATTTCAATGATCAAGTTTAATTAACAGTAACAAATAAGACCAGCAACTATGAGATTCTAAGGAATGCAGCAAATAAGTAAATTCTACAAACTATCCCTTACAAAGGAAAGCAGGATATAAAAGTAACAAATGAGCAGATTATCTAATGCAGATTACACACATGGAATAAATGCTGGGAAGTTAATTCTACCACCTGTTAACTGGAACTGCCATTGCCTGCAAATTCTTGAGCTGCTGCTGAGCAACGGTAAGGCTGTTGGACTCGCTGCTGCCACTGACTGGCATTACCGCTGATGCTGAAGAGGATGAGACAGTAGGCATCAGCTTGGAGTTAGTGATGGCAGTGGCTGCAGCGGAATGGCCTGATTGACCTTCCACAGGCTTTCTTGAACGATGGCGGCCCCTATTCATATGCCGCTCACAATACTTGTGGTCGGCAACCGCATCTTTAGAGCACCGCCATTTCTTTCCATCTGTTCTACGACACCGTCCTGGTTCAGGATCAGTGTTGTTTGAGAATCCAAGATGCAAAGCTCCCCATCCCACTGTCAGAACATCATAAAAAATTAAACACCTAAATTCTAACTGTAAGCATGCATACCAATGCCCTTTCCAGTCAGATATCTTTGTAAGGTACAAATCTTTAACTTTCTGCTTTAGTATTAAATTGTTACCTTGATAAGGACAAAGTGTTAAATTACTTTAAAATGGCAGGGAAAATTGCTTTGTCTCTTGTAGGGACGAAAACAAAAGTGGCAATGTGCTAAAGTTGAAAATTTAAGTGCCATGACAGTGATGCTTTTGTTTGAAACGGATTATGAAGCAAGTGAATTAGATCAGTTTAGTTCCAAGAAGATAAGAAAGGAAAATTAGAGCATAACCTCGGCAGAATAATAGAAATTGAAGTGTAGCAAATGTTTCCATAAAGAAAGATAGAACACTATTTGCTGCAAGTTTTGCATCAACCATGAAAGTTTATATGGACGCTTAATTAAAACAAGAAGTGGGTTTTGCTTGCTTGTTTGTCCAAGAAGAGACGACTTACATGTATTGGGTCTTAGGGGCCCACCGGAAAAGCTAGAGAAATCTGCAGAATCAAGGGCTTTTCTTATAGGAATGAGAAGATTAGATGGTATAGGCACATTTGAATTTATGTATTTGTAGATCAAAGCCTGGTGTTCAAGTTCCATCCACTGAGATGGAGTGAAGGGTCCTCTTTCTCCTCCTAGCATTCCATGCATGTTTGCACCATTGTAGCCTGAACACACAAATCCAAGAAGAAGAAGAAGGTTAAAAGGCTTTCAAAGCAACATAGTGGAAATTAAATAAAAAAAGGTTTGTAGTTCTGTACTCTATTGTAAAAGGGGAAAAAGGTGGTGTGTGCAGCAAACCAGAAACCAAAACTTGTCTGCAACATTTAAGGATGCTACAAGAATCATGGATCTATTGTCTTTGATTAATACCAAAAATGGTTTCATCCTTTTCAAGGGGAGGGAAAATGGAAAACATCATTTTGCATTGACAAGACTTTAAAACCACAGTTTTTTTGGCTCATAGATTTCCACGAAATGACCCTTCACTTTCGGAACCAGAGAACCAATCAACAAAACATGTCTAATCTTTACTACAACTCACAATAAGCATGCATTTAAACCAACAACATACACCCATTTTTACAAAAAGTTCATACTTTCCTCAAATCATATTGAATGGCAAGCATGTTAGAACCTTAACAGTCACACATATATACCTTTATTTCTAGTATAAGCAGGTGATGTGAGGTGAAAGTAAGGGAATGTGACATTTTCGGAGCTCCTGTCTTCGGATTTAGGAGCAGAGAAGCTCAGCATCTGTTGCTCAGCATTAGATCTGAATAAGGTATATCTGTGCTCGGAAGCTGAAGATTCATCAACTTTGGCCAGTTTTGCACTCCTCCACCACGCATCTTCATTATTGCCGGATCTGCCTTGCTTGAGGAACCCAGATCCGTACAAGTTAGACTTTGTCTGAGGATCCGAGGCAAGGGAAGTAATGGCCTCCGAACCCACAAACCCCTCCAAACCCACCACCCCATAATCCATGTCGACAAACACACCCACCAAACCTACACAAACTCTGGACTCAACAAATGGAGCATTGGGTTACTTATTACTACTACTAAAGACAAGGAGCTTCACAGGTTCATTTTTTAAAGTGTTTGGTTAATAAGGAGAGTTATGGTTTAAGCATCAAACCAGACATCGTTTCATCATAAAGAGTTTGATGTTCGAGAAAGAAATATTTAAATAATTGGGAAGGGGGTGGGGAGGGCGGCATTATTATATAAAAAAACCCTTTTAAATAGTTATTTACTAAAATGACCTTCAGCCAATGTTATTTAAAAAAATATTTCAACTCGTCCACGTAAGGTGAACTCGCGTTTTAGAGAAAGCAAATTTATAACTCGCGAAAGCGAGTTGCATGTTAAAAACGTGAAAAATTATATTTTTTACCAACTTACTCAATACGAAACTTACATTTTGTAAAAAATGAAGTTCGAATTCACTTTCTATAAAAAATAAATTTAACTTTTATGGACGATTTGAGAGTTAGTCATTTTCATAAATAACTATTTAAATATATATATAATAATGCAAGGAGAGAGAATCTTACGGAAAACAGAGCGGAGAATGCTAGTAGTAAATTCTACTTCTTCTATAGTAAAAGAATTTTTTAAATAACTAATATTTAATTTATTAGTGAATTAATTAAGATCGAATTATAAAGATATAATATAGGCAATATTTTAAATTCAGTTTTTTCTATTCACAACACTTTGGGTTTTGAAACACTAATCTTGCTTAAAAGATTTAACGCGATCATTCTAACACAATTTTCTCCATTCACAACACTAATATCAAAATCTCTGATTTTTTTTGTATAATAATTAGTATCCAATTCATTGGCCGATTAATTGATATAAGATTTTACAGAAATATAATGTGGAACGATCTTCTTAATCTAATTTTTTTCATTCATAATACTCTGAGTTTTAAAACGCTAATTTTGTTTAAAAGACCTAGCACGATTCTTCCAACCTAATTTTTTTATTCACAATATTAAAATTTAAATTTTCGAGTTTACTCAAACAACATAACGTTTTATTTTATAGATCAATCGGTGGTTGGTTAGACATTATTTTATTATTATAGAAAAAACCTCGGTCTCCCATTGTTTAAGCAAGCGATAAGTAATAAATATAAGCGAAAAGATGTGCCTCCCTCTCGCCCTGACGTTAAGTCATTATTTTCATAAGTTTTTTAAAGCCAGGAGGATTAGATAAGGACCGAAACCTCCTCGAAAAGTTTGATAATTTACTGAGTAACATAAACTTTCTTTGATAGACACGACAAGGGTTCATGAGTCATTTCGAAAACCCCTCCACATGCAAATTTTGATGCTTTCCCACTCCTTTCACTTCATCTTTTGGCACTTTGCTTTTATTTAGTTCTACTTACTACTTGTTCATATGCTAGTTCGATCGTTGAACATTAAAAAAGAAAATTATATTCTACATTTATTGCGATTAAAATATATATAAGGGCAAACTATATCTATGACCAGTCCACTCAATTATATGTCAGATTAGGGATGGGTACGGGTCGAGATTTTGGCCCACTTGACCCGACCCGAACGCATTCTTTAAAAAACTGACCCGACCCGAAAATAAATACGCTAAACTCGACTCGACCCGATCTATAAAAAAATAAGGGTAAAGTACACAGACGGTCACTGAACGTTTGTAAAAAAACAAAATGGTAATCAAACTTTCAAAAATCACAAAATGGCAATTAAACTTTATGTTTTATAACAAAATGGTAACTAGACGTTAAATGTCGTTAAGTGGCTGTTATAAACTTTGGCATAATTACACATTTAGTCCTTCATATTTATACATTCAATCAATTTAATCCTAATTCGAAACAATTCACTAAATTTAGCCCTCGTTATTTACGCATTCTTTCAATTTGGTCCTTAAAGCAAAATTCCAAAGTATGGTAACATGATAAATAATTACAATTAATTTTTTTTTATAGGAACTCGAAAACTCGACTCGACTCAAATCGAAAAAATTTCAAATAAAGTTTGAGTTGTAAAATATGACGCGTCAACTCGAATAACTTAAAATTTTTTGACTCGACTCGATCGAACGCCCATCTCTATCTTAAGATATGACGCGTCAACTCGAATAACTCTATATTCGAATATTTTAAATCATTTTTTCTTTTAAATCGAATATTTTTTAAAATAGAATATTTAATATTTTCATATTTAAATCACATTGATTATTTAATAACAACTTTAAATATTCGATTTAAAAGAAAAAATGATTTAAAGTATTCGAATATTTAATTAAATTTTTATAGGAACTCGACTCGACTCTAATCGAAAAAATTTCAAATAAAGTTTGACTTGTAAAATATGACGCGTAAACTTGAATAACTCGAAATTTTTTTACTCGACTCGATCGAACGCTCACCTCTATCTTAAGATATGACGCGTCAACTCGAATAACTCGAAATATTCGAATATTTTAAATGATTTTTTCTTTTAAATCGAATATTTTTTAAAATAGAATATTTAATATTTTCATATTCAAATCACATCGAATATTTAATAACTAATTTAAATATTCAATTTAATTTAAAAATATTCAATTTAAAAGAAAAAATGATTTAAAATATTCGAATATTTAATTAAATTTTTATAGGAAATCGAAAACTCGACTCGAATCGAAAAAAATTCAAATAAAGTTTGAGTTGTAAAATATGATGCGTCAACTCGAATAACTCGAAATTTTATGACTCGACTCGATCGAACGCTCACCTCTATCTTAATATATGACACGTCAACTCGAAATATTCGAATATTTGAAATCATTTTTTCTTTTAAATCACATCGAATATTTAATAACTACTTTAAATATTCGATTTAATTTTAAAATATTCGATTTAAAATATTCGAATATTTAAAATGGTTATTAAATATTCGAATATTTTCAATCATTTTTTTCTTTTAAATCGAATATTTTTAAATTGAATTGAATATTTAAAGTAGTTATTAAATATTCGATGTGATTTAAATATTATATTTTAAAAAAATATTCGATTTAAAAGAAAAAAATGATTTAAAATATTCGAATATTTCGAGTTATTCGAGTTTACGCGTCATATCTTAAGATAGAGATGAGCGTTCGATCGAGTCGAGTCAAAAAATTTTGAGTTATTCGAGTTGCCGCGTCATATTTTACAACTCAAACTTTATTTGAAATTTTTTCGATTCGAGTCGAGTCGAGTTTTTGAGTTCCTATAAAAATTTAATTGTAATTATTTATCATGTTACCATACTTTGGAATTTTGCTTTAAGCCCAAATTGAAAAAATGCGTAAATAACGAGGGCTAAATTTAGTGAATTGTTTCGAATTAGGACTAAATTGATTGAATGTATAAATATGAAGGACTAAATGTGTTATTATACTGAAGTTTATAACAGCCACTTAACGACATTTAACGTCTAGTTACCATTTTGTTATAAAACATAAAGTTTAATTGCCATTTTGTGATTTTTGAAAGTTTGGTTACCATTTTGTTTTTTTTACCAAAGTTCAGTGACCGTCTGTGTACTTTACCCAAAAAATAATTTTAGGGGCCTAATTGCAAAAAAATAGGGGAATTAATCGTAAAAAATTATAATTTTAAGGATTAAATTATAAATAAAAATTCAATTTTAAGGACTTAATTAGAAAAAAATATATAAAGAGGGGTATTATTATAAATATTCCTAAAAAAATTAGGGGAAAATTACATAATTAGTCCCAGGTTGGGTAAGATACTTTCCACCTGACCCGACTTCACACTTAATAAAAACCCAAGCCGAACTCAATTTGTTATTAAAAAATCCGACTCGATCGGGCCGGGTCGGGTCAGAACTGATGAGTAGCTAGTTTGGTCAATATTTTACTACTAATTACGCTTAAATGGTTGATTTGTAGTGATGACTTGTGGTTTATTGTGTGCTTTTCTGTGCAGGACTTCATGGCTGGAAAACAGATTAGAAAATGCTGGATTCTGCAAGTTTTCTGGATTCATGGATGGATTAGTGGGCATGAATGCGCTAACTCGACGACACGTCAGCAGGCTTCTAGAAGATGATGTCAAGAACGCGTGATAGCTTATCAGCCGCGTTCCGGATCACTTATCAACCGAGATTTGGATCAAAGCTTGGGAGAACATCTTTTATTTTTAAATTTAGACATTTTAGGTTTTATTTATTATCACTTAAGGATTATCTCTTGTATTTTAAATATTTTAATGATTATCTCTTATCATTTTAGAGTTATTTTAGGGTTTTGAGATGCTATAAATACCTCCTTTGGGGTGAGACTCAAATTATCACTTGCTCTTGTTCTCATTTTCACTTTAGAGTTTTATAAATTTCCTTTCTCTCCATTTTTAATTTTCCTTACTTTCCCTTTGTTAAAAAAAGCTAAGTATGGTTTATTCGCAAGCTATGCTTAGCTAAATCCCCTTTTAGCCAAAAGCTAAGCTAAAACCGATTTACCTCGTGAGAATAGACAAAGTTCTTCAAAACCTTTGACTTCTCTCTTGATTTTTAGTAAAATTGGATTGGCAATCGGTCTTTCCTTTATGCATCACGATTACTTCATTTCGAAAGCGCGTGTTAGGTTGACATGGTTTTGATCCACCATTGAGGACGAGATTAGGCTTGAAGCAGATTCAACTCCCTAAGAACAAACTTAGTGGCATTCCACTAAGGGGAATCAAGATCGGATACAATTCTCGTCGAGATAATCCATCCGAGCACGGGCTTTTCCGGCACTAAACGGAGAATTTGCATTAGCATCAATTGATGAAGCAAGTTATTTCTTTCACTTTCAGTGATCGAGACAAGTCGAGGCAAGTTACTAATTTTTGTAGAGAAGCAAGTTACAAGGGTTGAGCCTTGTAGACTGTTACCGGCAAGAACTCGAAGCAATATCCCTTTCAGTGATCGAGACACGTCGAGGCGAAGCAAAGCTGGAGGCTAACTCTTATCATAATCTATTTCAATTATTTCTTTCACTTTATTTATTTTAATCTTCACGAATTATTTCGCTTAAACCCCTCATTTGTTACTTGTAGACTGCTTGATAATCATCAAAATCAAATAGATATTGGGAACTCATTAGTCCATGTGGGTCAACCCTTACTCTCACTATTCTACTTTAATTTATTTCTTTAATTGAGTTTAAGGAATTTTATTTGACAGTCCAGGACGCTTGTCAAATTGGCATCGTTGCCGGAGACTTCGGCAAAGTTACTAATTTTTGTTTTGATTTGATTTATGTAAAACCTATGTTTGATTTTGATATAATTAAGTTGTTAAGGATTAAATTGAAAACTTGAAATTGATTTCTAAGTCCCTTTAATAATTTATAAATCACCAACACTTTAAACTGATTTGAAAAACTCAAACTCCAAATATTTTCTAAGTGTTCCAAGTCCAAAGTATTGAAAATCGTCCAGGTGTATCGATACGCCTCCAGCCGTATCGATACCTTTTTTACAAAGTTGGCTACTAGAAAGACGTGTTTCGATATGCTCTTAACCGTATCGAAACAACGTATCGAAATAGATTCAATCTGTATCAATACGCCCCTCTGCAAAAACTGAAGGAGTTTGAATGGTGTACCGATACGGCTTAACCCGTATCGATACGATTTTAACTGAATTTTTAATTCGAAGTGTTTTAAATGTTTTCGACCGTTGGTGTCAGTCGTTAGGTAACTAACATTTAAATTGGCAGTTGTTACGTATCGATACGGTGTACCCCCGTATCGAAATAGAGACTTCCAGTGAGCTAAGTTGAGAAAAAGGTATTGATACGGTCTTTTCCGTATCGAAACATTCCCTGTCCCGTACCGATACGCTTACGAGTGTTTCGATACGCCCTTTTTATTATGTACAATGACTCTTTCTGTTTTGAGACAGGTACCGATACGGCTCCCCGTGTACCGATACAGATAACTGCAGAAGTGCATTTATGGTGGAAAGAGAGGGTCCCAACGGCTATAATCAATACCCTAACCACTCAAACGGCTAGAATTGATAGAGAAGGTATAAATTGAAGCTCATTGAAGACCAGCAACAACTATTGCATTAAAGATAAACATCCAAGCAAAAATCCAACCTCAAGTGTGCCTATTTTCCAATTTCTTGTAAACCCCAAATTGAGTTGTATTCAATTCTTATTCTATCTTCAAATTTGGGTTGAGTGTTGCACTTCAAGGGACAATATTGTATTTGAGAGATATATTTCTTGTCCAATTTCTTCTTTGTTTATTTGTGAGGGTTTGGTCAAATTTTGGGTAGAAAATTTGACTGGTTGTGTAAAGGTTACCTCCTAAGCCTTGAAAAGGGGAAGAACAAATTAGTGAATTGTTGCAAATCCTTAGTGGTAGCTAAGGTAGTGGATGTAGAGTTCATTTGGAACTTGAACCACTCTAAAATCCTTTGTTCTTCATTTTTAGTTGTTCATTCACTCCAACAAAATTTTAAAATCCCAATTCACCCCCTCTTGGTCTTGATCAATCCATCGATCCACTCAACAATTGGTATCAGAGCCTACCTCTTTGAAGGATTAACCACAAGAGGAGTTCATAGGAAGAGTGTGATCATCCAAAAATCAAGGCATGTCATCTACCTCCGGATCTAGCATGTACGAGTCTCAATCCACTACAAAACCGCCATTTTTCAATGGTGACAACTATCCGTTTTGGAAGAACCGGATGCGCCTCTTCATCAAGTCCAACGATTACTTGGTTTGGGATGTCATTGAAGATGGTCCCTACATTCCATTGAAGAAAGATGATGAAGGAAAGATGGTTCTAAAGAAGAAGATTGAGATGAGTGAAGAAGAGAGGAAGAAGATCCAAATAAATGACAAAGCTCTTCACATGCTCTTTTGTTCTTTCGGTCCTGACATCTACTCCAAAGTCTTCTCCATTGAGAGTGCCAAAGAAGTGTGGGATACTCTAGAGACCACCTATGAAGGAACCAATGATGTGAAGCAGACCAAGATTGGAATTCTCAATCTTAGTTATGAGAATTTCAAGATGGAGCCCGACGAAATGGTGTCCAAAATGTTTGATCGCTTCTCAACCATCGTCAACGGGCTTAAAGGCTTTGGAGAGACTATTCCGGAAGATAAACTTGTCCGGAAGCTACTCTACTCACTTTCTGAATCTTGGGATGGGAAGAGAACCGCCATCATCGAGGCCAAAAACTTGAAGACTCTAAAACTTGATGAGTTAGTGAGCTCTCTCCTTACTCATGAAATAATGAAGCAAGAAAGGGAAGATGAAAAGAAGAAGGAAGAAAAAGAGTGCAGAAGCTAGAGGTAGAAAAGAAGAAGAAAATAGGAGTGGCTCTCAAAGCTTCATTACTTGAGGAGAGCTCTTCTAGTGAGGAGGATGACCTTGAAGAATTGGCTATGATAGCCAAAAGGTTCTCTCGATTCATGAGGTCCAATCGTGGAAGGAAGATTCAAAGAAAGATGGACTTCAAGGGTAAAAGCAAAGACGAAGAGAGGGATCAAATCATTTGCTACGAGTGCAAAAAGCCCGGTCACATTCGTTCGGAGTGCCCTCAACACAAGAAGAAGGGCTTTGAGAAGAAGAAGAAGCTCAAAGCCAAGCTTGCTACTTGGAGTGATGAGGAGTCATCCGAGGATGACGAACAAGAAGGGGCCAACCTTTGCCTCATGGCACTTGAGGAAGATTCCTCCATGGTAACCTCTAACTCATCATCCTTTGACTTTACATTTGATGAATTAAATGATGCATATGATGAGTTGCAAGAGGTTTATGATGAGTTAGTTGAGAAATACAAAGAGTCGGTCATTAGGAATAAGAAAATTATTTTGGAATTAAATGATAAAAATGACTCACTCTCTCAAGCTAACTTAAAATTTGAGAAAAATATTTTAGGTTTGAAAGATGAACTTAAATTCTTCCAAGAAGAAAATGTTGACCTAAATAATCTTCTTTCTCAATGCAATAGTGAACACCAAAAGGTGTTAGATGAGCTTAACAAACTCAAAGAGTCTTTAAAAAATGTTGGTAATGTGAAGCATGAAAATGGTGAATCATCCGAAACAAACCAACCTAGGAAAAAGACTAATAACTACAAACAAAGTAGCTTCCCTAGACATAATAGAACTAAAAAGATTATGAGTGTATGGGTTCCTAAGAAACTTGTCAAATCTAATAATTTTGTTGCTATGTCACATTGGATTCCTAAGGGAACCAAGCTTTTGGGAGCTAACACATGTGGACCCAAAATGATTTGGGTACCAAAAACAAAAGTTTAATATCTTTGTTTGTAGGGGGAGCATTGCTACAAGGCCAAAGCACAAAGTCAAAATTCTTGGTACCTTGATAGTGGATGCTCGAGGCATATGACCGGAGACAAGAGTAGATTCATGGACTTAAAGCCAAAAAGTGGAGGAGTGGTGACATTTGGTGACAACTCCAAAGGCCACATTAAAGGTATTGGCTCCATAGGTAATCACTCTACCATTCTTATTGAAAATGTCTTGTATGTCGATGGTCTTAAACATAATTTGTTGAGCATAAGCCAATTATGTGATAAAGGATTTAATGTTTTATTTGATAAAAATGGGTGCAAAATTGTTGACATTAAATCTAATAATATTATGCTCATAGGTCATCGCATAGGTGACATTTACATGGTGCATTTAGATGACATACACACATCTCATGCATGTTTAGTAGCTCAAAATGAAAATGATGCATGGCTATGGCATAAGAAACTAGGACATGCTAGCATTAGTGTTTTAGAAAAAATAGTTTTCCTTGATCTAGTTAGAGGTTTACCCAAAATTAAGTTCTCAAATGATAAAATTTGTGATGCATGCTCTAAGGGTAAACAACATAAGTCGTCCTTTAAATCCATTAATGACGTTTCTACAAGTAAGTGTTTACAACTTATTCATATGGATTTATTTGGGCCTATTATGACTATGAGCTTGGGTGGTAAATCTTATGCTTTTGTACTTGTTGATGATTTTTCTAGATTTACTTGGGTTCTATTTTTAAGTACTAAGGATGAGGCTTTAGAAAAATTCATCACATTTTCAAAATTAACCCATAATGATCTTGAACTTAGAATTTCTCATTATAAGTGATCATATAACCGAATTTCAAAATCTAGGGTTTGAAGAGTTTTTAAATGAAAATGATATTAGCCACAATTTTTCGACTCCTCGAAGTCCTCAACAAAATGGGGTAGTTGAGAGGAAAAATAAAACTTTACAAGAAATGGCTAGAACCATGCTTTGTGAAAACAATTTACCTAAATATTTTTGGGCGGAAGCTACAAACACCACTTGCTACATTGTAAACCGAGTAATGATTAGGCCACTTTTAAAGAAAACACCATATGAGATTTTAAAATCTAAAAAGCCTAACATTAGCTATTTTCATCCATTTGGTTGCAAGTGTTTTGTTTTAAATAATGGAAAAGAAAACTTAGGTAAATTTGTTTCAAAAAGTGATGAAGTTATTTTCATAGGATATTCTTTAACCTCTAAAGCCTATCGTGTATTTAACAAGAGAACTTTAGTAGTAGAAGAATCTATACATGTTGTATTCGATGATAACCTCCTTCCAAGAAAGGATTTTTGTGATGATGATGATGTAGGAACCATAAATGCCTTTGATGGAGGACAAACTTCAAAGGAGGATGAGATTCCAATAAAAGAAGAGGATACACAAGATCCACCTCTTGAAGCCTTGAAGGACTTGGCTCTTGAGGAAAAGGAAGTGAGCTACCCAATAGAGTTCAACTATGTCAAAGATGGTGAAATCTTGGGTGATCCATCCAAGGGGGTAACCACTAGATCTTCTCTTAAACTTATGAACCATGTTGCATTTATCTCATGCATAGAGCCTAAAAACATCAAAGAAGCATTAAAAGATGATTTTTGGATTTTGGCTATGCAAGAAGAGTTAAATCAATTTGAGAGAAGTAATGTTTGGACACTAGTTGATAGGCCTAGTAATCAATCTACTATAGGAACTAAATGGGTCTTTAGGAACAAACTAGATGAGAGTGGTAACATTGTGAAAAATAAAGCTAGACTAGTAGCACAAGGTTACACTCAAGAAGAGGGAATAGATTTTGATGAAACCTATGCACCCGTAGCTAGAATGGAAGCCATTATGATGTTGCTTGCATACGCATGTTATCATGATTTCAAGCTTTTTCAAATGGATGTTAAAAGCGCATTTTTAAATGGTTTTATAAATGAGGAAGTGTATGTGGAACAACCATCGGGTTTTGAAGACTCAAAATTTCCAAATCATGTTTTCAAACTTACTAAAGCTCTTTATGGTTTAAAACAAGCTCCTAGAGCTTGGTATGAAAGACTTTCAAACTTTTTAATTGAAAAAGGTTTTGAATAAGGTAAAGTGGACACTACACTTTTCATAAAAAGGTATAAAAATGACATCTTAGTAGTACAAATTTATGTTGATGATATTATTTTTGGATCTACTAATGAATGTCATTGCAAAGAGTTTGCTAAGTTAATGCAAGGTGAATTCGAGATGAGCATGATGGGGGAGCTCTCATTCTTTTTGAGACTCTAAATCAAGCATAGGAAGGATGACACCTTCATTAATCAAGCAAAGTACATCAAGGATATGCTCAAGAAGTTTGGCTTGGAGAATGCAAAGCCTCAAGCCACACCTATGAGCTCATCTACAAAGCTTGACAAGGATGAAGGAGGTAAGTGCGTTGACTCTAAGCTTTACCGTTCTATGATTGAATCATTACTTTACCTTACCGCAAGTAGACCAGATATCTTGTTTAGTGTTTGCTTGTGTGCTAGGTTTCAAGCTAGTCCTAGAGAGTCTCACCTTATAGCCGTTAAGAGAATCTTTAGGTACCTTAGAGATACCCCTTGTTTAGGTCTTTGGTACCCTAGAGACTCTACCTTCAACCTCCATGCTTATTCGGATGTGGATTATGGGGGATGTAAAATTGATAGGAAGAGTACTTCGGGAACATGTCAATTCTTAGGTAGTTTGCTCATATCTTGGTTCTCTAAGAAAAAAAATAGTGTAGCCTTATCTACCACCGAAGCCGAGTACATGTCCTTAGGGAGTTGTTGTGCTCAAGTCCTTTGGATGAAGCAACAACTCTTAGATTATGGTATTAAAGTTGAAACCATACCCTTGAAGTGTGATAACACTAGTGCCAAATGTTTAACAAAAAATCCCATCCAACACTCTAGAACCAAACATATAGAAATAAGACATCATTTCATTAGAGATCATGTCCTTAAGGAAAATGTTGTTATAGAGTATGTTGACACCTTAAACCAACTAGCGGACATATTTACAAAGCCTTTAGATAAAGAGCGTTTTTGGTCCCTTAGGAGAGAGTTAGGTCTAACTAGCCTATAGCTAGGGGGAGTATGATTCTGTTAAAATATGCTTAAAACTGCTCATTCATCATTTGCATTCATTTATGAGATGTTAGAATTGAGCTTTTGGTTGTTCTTCAAGCCTAAAATGTATTTCTGGCATATGGTATCGATACGGCCTTAAACGTATCGATACGAGTACTATATTAGCTTCCCAGACTTCAATTTGCCTTAAACGGGTATCGATACAGTTAAACCCGTTTCGATACGAGCAACAATCGTTTCGATACGGATTGCATCTATTTCGATACGATCTTTCAACGTGCATTTTTATTGGAATTATGTTTTTACCCCCGTATCGATACACCCTTAGGCGTATCGATACGCGATTGCGCAGACAGCTATCAATTGGCATTTAAGAGTTCAACTTTTACCAAAATTAAAATTTCTCAAAACCCTAAAAACCCTAGCCGTTTTCACTCTATAAATAGCCTCTTCTTCCCTCATATTTTCACACCACAACTCAAAATCTCAAGAGGGTTTTCAAAATCAAGCAAAGCTCTAAGGCTTTTCATCAATTGGGTGCTAAGCTCTTCTTCCATTCCTCTCTAATTAATATCAAGGTAAAACTTTTTTTCTTTCTTTTAATTTTTTTCTTTATTTTCGTTTCAAAGTTTCTCTTGTTTTGTTTTTATTTTGACTTCTCAAACCAAAACTCTCTTTTCAAAAAATTTTTAAAATTTTTTGTAACCTTGATTATTGGTTTTCAATGAGTTGAATGAAGATATCTTAATGCATACATTGTTTTATCTATTTCATGGCACCTTCTAAGAAGAGAACACGCACTAATGAAGCTGGTGAAGGATCCAATACCGGAGGTGGTGCTCGTCCAAATCTTACTCATATCTATCAACTATCTTTTCAATCCTCGGAGCTCTCACATATTTTCGTCAATTCCAAAACTATAAGATCCGTTCGGAGAGGGTAATCTCTATTCCTTTTCTTAACTCGGAGTGATTCAAATTTGAATATCTACCTTTGCTCCAAAAATGGAAGTTTATGGATTTTCTCACTATTCCCGGGTTTTACTTTCGCATTTTGGTTTTAATCTTTTATGCTAATGCCAAATGTTGTGCCAATCGAGATGGTGTTGTTACGACCGTTAATTCTCATCTTATGGGTAAAAAGATCACTCTAGATGTTCAATCTATTTGTGAAGTGTTCAAGTTGGAGGATGAAGGCTATGATGATGAGAATGCCCTTGGCCATGTTCTAAGTGGTTTCGTCACCGCCCTAAATGCTCAGGATCGGATCCTCCATTTGATGGTATCTTGGTGGTTTAGGCTCTCGACAGGGAAGTATTTCACTATCCGCCAAGTGGATGATTTTTGGATTCGTTGCTTTCGTGAGAGAAAACTTCCTAACCTTGCTCGTATCATGTTTGCGGAGATTGTCTATCTCGTGCAACATCGCCACACCACACTTGTCACTTCCTTCACCTATGGCACGACCCTAAGTTACTTCTTCCAACAAAAGAAGATTGATTGCTCGCATGACTACCCAACTCCCCTCACCGATCCTATCGATGAACGCTCTCTTGCAAGGGGTAAGTTCCATTACTTTAATGGTAATTGGCTACGTCTATTCGAGCTCCCTCGTGAGGCCGCAGAACAATTTGCTAATCCTCAAGTTGAACAAGTTCCTCAAGCTCCTCCTCCACCTTCAATGGATGCTCTAATGACTTTTCTCAGTGAGCAATTCACGGGTTTGCGCACGGACATGGCTTCGGGGTTTACCACTATTGATACTCGTTTCACAAGCCTTGAAGATCGGATGAAGAACGTGGAGACTCGACTCACTTCTCTTGAAGGCGGTCACTGTAATCACTAATTTTGTCCGAACCTCGAACTTCTTTAATTCGTGTCTATCTAAGGCTTATCGGGCTATTAAATAATTTTTCTTGAAAAGAATAATAATAAGAAAAAGAAAGGAAAAGCAAAAACAAAGCAAAAAAAAAAGGAAAAAAGAAAAGGGAAAAGAAAAGATTATACTATTATTATTGGTTATCATCATTGTTTTTCATTTTTATTATTATCATTATTGTATACATTACTATATTTATTATTATTATTATCAATTGTATGTTATTATTATTATCATGTAAACATGAATAAATGAAAGCCCACTTTGATTAAAAAATATATAAGTCCATTAATAACAGTCCATTACATGAGAAACCAAATAATAATATTAGAGCCCAAGCCCGATAAGCCCATACAAAGCAGAAACCCTAATACATTTTGTTTCCCGCGCAGCCGCCCCACAGTCGTCAGATCTGGCTTAGATCTGACGGTCCAGATCAACCCGGGTATGGAGAAACCCTAGCAAGCCTCCCCAAGTTTGGCGTCGCACACCTCCAATGCCGTTGGATCTGGAGGCAATCGAACGGCCCCAACCGCATCAGGGAGCGAAACCCTAATGAGGGTGACCTTGATCCGCGCCGCACATGCCCCCCACCGTTAGATCGAGGCTCGATCGAACGGACCAGAGTCACGCGTGCCCTGCACGAAATGCCCGCTGACATCTCACGCGCGCGTCCGTGACGACTCAACTCCCCCACGCGCGCGTAGCTCGGTCTCGTGACCACTCGTCTACACACGCTTCTGCTGCCCCTGACCGGATACACGCCAACGCCGTTTCAGGCAAAATTCGACATGCAACAGAGAAACACAGCAAGTCAGAATACCCAAAATAACAATCCAAACAAAACATGAAAAACGTCAACGGAGACAACAAAAACAGAGAGCAGAATAGAGAGAAAAGCTTTGCATGTAATATTTTCGGATATAAAATCTGAGCATAAACCAGTGTAAACGGATCGGAATTTTAGAGAGAAATCAATAAAAAAGAAACATTCTGAGGTAGTTATCTTCTTCGTTTTCATCCGCATGCAAACCGAAAATAAATCCCAAAAAAAACAAAAAATAAAAAGAGAGCTTTTGATTTTACCTTTCGGGATCGGGATCCCCTTTCACTTCAAGATGTTCTGGCGATAAGCCCTCGGCACCCATCGGAGTGTCACCGGGGTGAGCCAACGGAACTTCGACGGAGGAGTTTTTTTAGGGTTCCGATTCGAGTTTCAAAAAGAGAAAGGGGTTCTTTTTTTTTTGGGGGGGGGGGGTCGTTCGTTTCGAAGGGATCTCGAGTTTCTAGTGTTGTTCCCGGCTTTTTTTTCAGGGGAAGGTTTTGTGTCGTTTTGTTGCCGTTGCCGGCTAGCGGTAACCGGCCGTCGGGTCAAACGGGGTGGACGGAGGGAAGAGAGAAAGGCTCTCTGGTTTTACCCGAAATGGGAAAAAAGGGGCCAGGGTTTTTTTTAAGACCATTTTATAGTCTTTCAGCATTTTAAAAATGGCCATCCCGTGTTTTGAAAATGTCTCCATAGGGGCTTCCGCCTTTTGAAATTTTACCTCTGGCCACTGGTGTTTTAAAACTGTTTTCAATTCCGTCCCTAAATTTGATTTGATCGATTTCGAACGGTTTAATAACCATTACGGTCCCTACAGATTTCAGCGTTCTTTAATTTTGGTCCTCATTTTGTCAATTTAACCTTTTTTTATGGTTTAATTCTCCCATCAGTCCTCAGAGTCTGTCCTAAATTCATTCTAGTTTTTTGTAGCATAATGGCTTTAATCTCATGATTTTTAATTTTCTGGTTCAATATTTATATTTACATGCTCATCTTAGTCCATATTTTATTTACATGTTCTATATATGTTTTGTGATGCATACACGTATTTGTGTAATTTATGCCTCTCATACTTTTATATATTATGCTCAATTATCCGTTTTTGTCCCGTTTATGATTTTTTAGTTGCATACGAACTTATAAAATGCAATGCGAGCGTCTTTTTATTCGGGAACGAACGAGGCCAGTACCAGTCGTAGTGGTGGTGGTTCGGACGTTCCTTCTCGAATATTAAGACCTTTAAAATTTACTCGTTCGGATAACCAAATTTCGATACGATTCGTCACTTTAATTCACAAAGTTTAATATTAATTGAGCGGTAATGTTTTGGTACCGATTTTCGGGCACGACGGGGGTGCTCATCCTTCCCCGCGTGTAACCGACTCCCGAACCCATTTTCAAAAGAAAAATCTCTGGTTTTATTTCGGTGTCCGGTCTACCATTTTTAAATGGCCGGTGGCGACTCCTCTATTTTTTATAAATCCGATTAAAATTTTCAAAAACAATTAAAACCCGGTTCTTCTAAGTGACACCGAGGTATTTTCTAAAAATTTTAGTCGCAACAGTCATAACTCAATGAATATCTCTCTCACCACTTTCCACGACGAGTGGCATCAAACCTTGAGGAATGATGATCCAATTGAGGAAAATTATGAAGATGATGAAGAAGACGATGGAGATGTATAGTAGCCTATCTTTGCATACCATTCATATCATTTAGGATATTTATTTTATGCACCTTTGTTTAATGTTTTTAGGATTAAGTTTGAATATTCTAAAACCTATGCTTTGATTTTTCTGTTATTTGGATTTTTAAGTTGATGTTATCCTTTATTTGAACTTAATGATATTATGTTACTTGCTTATTTATACATTTTGCCTATTTATGCACTTTACATTATGTCTCAATTCTTTTTGATCTAACAAAAAGGGGGAGAGGGAAGCTCACAACACTTAAAAATTTTGATTTTCAAACTTAAAAGTTACCTAGTTAATATTAAGGGGGAGTTATTTTGCAAAGTTTTTCAAAGTGTCAAAAAATTCAAGTTTTGGTTTTGTTATATCAAAAAGGGGGAGATTGTAAAACCTATGTTTGATTTTCATATAATTAAGTTGTTAAGGATTAAATTGAAAACTTGAAATTGATTTCTAAGTCCCTTTAATAATTTATAAATCACCAACACTTTAAACTGATTTGAAAAACTCAAACTCCAAATATTTTCTAAGTGTTCCAAGTCCAAAGTATTGAAAATCGTCTAGGTGTATCGATACGCCTCCAACCGTATCGATACCTTTTTTTACAAAGTTGGCTACTGGAAAGACGTGTTACGATACGCTCTTAACCATATCAAAACAGCGTATCGAAACAGATTCAATCTGTGTCGATATGCCCCTCTGCAAAAACTGAAGGAGTTTGAATGGTGTACCAATACGGCTTAGCCCGTATCGATACGGTTTTAACTGAATTTTTAATTCAAAGTGTTTTAAATGTTTTCGACCGTTGGTGTCAGTCGTTAGGTAACTAACATTAAAAGTGTCAGTTGTATCGTATCGATACGGTGTACCCCCGTATCGAAATGGAGACTTCCAGTGAGCTAAGTTGAGAAAAAGGTATCGATACAGTCTCTTTCGTATCGAAACGTTCCCTGTCCCGTACCGATACACTTACGTGCGTTTCGATACGCCCTCTTTATTATGTACAATGACTCTTTCTGTTTTGAGACAGGTATCGATACGGCTCCCCGTGTACCGATACAAATAGCTGTAGAAGTGCATTTATGGTGGAAAGAGAGGGTCCCAACGGCTATAATCAATACCCTAACCACCCAAACGACTAGAATTGACAGAGAAGGTATAAATTGAAGCTCATTGAAGACCAGCAACAACTATTGCATTAAAGATAAACATCCAAGCAAAAATCCAACCTCAAGTGTGCCTATTTTCCAATTTTTTGTAAACCCCAAATTGAGTTGTATTCAATTCTTATTCTATCTTCAAATTTGGGTTGAGTGTTGTACTTCAAGGGACAATATTGTATTTGAGAGATATATTTTTTGTCCAATTTCTTCTTTGTTTATTTGTGAGGGTTTGGTCAAATTTTGGGTAGAAAATTTGACCGGTTGTGTAAAGGTTACCTTCTAAGCCTTGAAAAGGGGAAGAACAATTTAGTGAATTGTTGCAAATCTTTAGTGGTAGCTAAGGTAGTGGATGTAGAGTTCATTTGGAACTTGAACCACTCTAAAATCCTTTGTTCTTCATTTTTAGTTGTCCATTCAATCCAACAAAGTTTTAAAATCCCAATTCACCCCCTCTTGGTCTTGATCAATCCATCGATCCACTCAACAATTTATGACCAGAAAGAATCCAGGAGAAAATAAAGACTACATTCCGGAGATCGAAGCATACGCCCGAAGACTACACGCTTAGACACTTCGAGAAAAGAAGCAAAGAGAACGACAACAACGTCTAGAACGTGATCTAGAATCAGCGTCTGAGGCGGATTCACATTTCAAGTAAACCAACGAAGAATAGGTTCTAATGGGAGATAACAACCAAACAATCCAACAACTGACTAGGGTACCAGATGATCAACAACCGATGTGCATAACATTCCCGAATGGTACAACTCCATTCGTACTGAAAACGGGTTTGATACATCTTTTACCGACTTTCCATGGCATGCCCAGTGCAAATCCTCACAAGCACCTAAAAGAGTTCTACATAGTTTGCCTGAGTACAAAACCGCATAGAGTTTCTGAAGATCAAATAAAACTTCGTGCCTTCCCTTTTTCTCTAGCTGATATTGCCAAAGATTGGCTATTTGATCTTCCTTCTAATTCGATTACAACTTGGACTGACATGGCTCGCCTATTTCTTGACAGGTTCTTTCTAGCGGCTAAGGCGAGCGAGCTAAGGCGGAGCATTTTGAGCATCCGACAAAAGGATACAGAGTCCTTATATGAATACTGTGAGCGTTTCAAAAAGTTGTGCGCTAACTGTCCTCAATACGGTTTGTCTAAGCAAACACTTATCTAGTATTTCTACGAGGGGTTAACGCCTATGTACATGAAAGTAATTGACGCATCAAGTGAAGGAGCACTTGTTAACATGAATCCTACCACATCGAGAACCTTAATATCAACTATGGCAGGAAACTCACAACAGTTTCACTCGACAAGTGAACCTTCTCGACGGGTTCATGAGGTAAGTATCGTTTCCCTAGAAAATAAGATTGACAAACTAGCTGAAATTGTTCAATCTTTTGTTGCAGATAAAAGAAAAGCATCTAGACTTTGTGGGATATGCACTAGTCCAGAACATCCGACAGACTGTTGTCTGATGATACAAGAAGAAGACACTGCACAAGCAAATGCCATCGGTAATACGTATAACCCGGGATTGAAAAATCATCTGAATTTCAATTATGTGTAAAACTAGAGACCAAATCAAGCTTATCAACCAACTGCATCACAAAAATAACAACCGCAGAAGCCATCGTTGGAGTTGATTGTTTAAAGGTTAGCGTAAGCCCAAGAAAAGTTTCAACTAAAGATCGAAGCACACTTTGAAGCAATTGACAAACAGATGAGTCAACTGAAAATAACGGTGAGTCTTTTAGAATCTAGAGGGAAGCTGCCATTGCAAACTGAGGTAAACTCACGAGAAAATGTTAGTGCAATCACCCTTCGAAGTGGCACTGTTGTTACGTCGCCAGTCCCTAAAGATGTTGATACAGAACCCCAGAAGAAAGATGAATCAGAATCCCAGAAAGGGAAATGGGTTGTTGACGTAGAAACCCAGAAAAAGAAGAAAGTTGATTCACAAACTCCTCATACGCCATCTCCCTACGCTAGTCCACCTCTCTTTCCTTCGAGGTTAGTGAAGCGCGACAAACAAGCTGAGGAGAAAGAAATCTTGGATGTATTCCGAAAAGTAGAGATCAATATACCACTCCTTGAAGTAATCCGGAAGGTTCCGAGGTATGCTCGATTCCTTAAAGAACTTTGCACAACAAAAAAGAAAGCTCACCGGGAACGAGAAAGTTAATTTGGGAGAGCACGTTTCAGCTGTACTCACATGAAAACTTCCACCAAAATTAAAGGACCAAGGTATGTTCGTCATTCCTTGTAAAATCGGTAAGGTTGGAATTAAGTGTGCAATGTGTGACTTGGGTGCATCTATTAATGTTATGTCGTTATCTGTTTATAATCTAATCTCTAATGAGCCATTGAAGGATACACGAGCTACAATACAATTAGCGGATCGCTCAGTAATTTATCTCGAATGACTCTTGGAGAATGTTCTAGTAAAGGTAAATGAACTAATATTTTCGGCAGATTTCTATGTCATTGACATGGAAAATGAACGAACAAGTACTGCTTGTGAAATTCTTCTTGGGCGCCCTTTCCTTAGTACGGCACATATGAAAATCGATGTGAGAAGCGGAATCCTCACAATGAAATTTGATGGGGAAGTCGTGAAATTTGATGTATACAAGGCTAAACGACATCCTGATAATGTCACAAGTTTAAATTTTGTTGATGTTAATGATCATGCTACGGATGATTTTATGGAATATAATTTTATTGATGATTTATGTAGGAATTTGGAGAACGACGACGCAGAAATTAAAGAGTTTGAGAAAAAGTTTTCTATTTTTTCGATTCACTATTAATTTCTGATTCAAAATTAATTTCCTCGAAATATAAAATGCTTCCTTCCATTTTGCAGGCACCAAATTTGGAGTTAAATTACCGTCGGATAAATTAAAGAGTAAATGAGATATTTTTTCAGAAAAAATGAAGGAACGCCACGGTCGTAAAATTTCTCGTAGGGAAATTGAAAGTTGGACAAAGCGCATGAACTGAATGAAATATTTGTCGCAATGTCAGTAATCCGAATTAGGCTGTCGAGCAAACGACGTTAAATAAAGTGCTTAATGGGAGACAACCCATTGTTTTTATTTCTATTTTATTTATTTCAGCTATTTAATTTATTGCATTATTTTCATTTTTATTATTTAATTTGCTACTTTTATTTACATTATTTTATTTTCATCTTGTTAGGTACATAAAGATTTTTTATCAAATAAATCCTAGCGAAACTGATGAACTCAAATAATGTTACCCGTATGGGTAAAATAATGAGAAAGAACTCCAGCGCACGTTAGCAAATCCCCTCATAGTAGCGCATGTTAGCGACACCCAACCCAATTTCTATTTGACTGGCCAAATTTTCAAAAAAAAATCCTTCTTTTCATTTCTCCTACGCGCGGGTCCCACCCCCAATACTCTCTTTAACCGGATATTACCTTGAACTCCTTATCCCATTGTTTTTGAGTTTTAAACCCTCACCATAAAATCTCAGGTATTCCAATTTTTTTATCTTTACCCAAATTTTAAGCTAAACCTCATGACCCACTTTATTATCATTAAGATAAATTTACTTTCCCAACAAAAGTCTTTTTTATTTTTTATTTTCGCGTGATCCCCTTATCCCTATCTTTTCCTTTTTAATTTATTTTTTATCTTTTAAATATTAAATTCAATGGGCCCACATTATTTTATCATTATCTTATTTAATAAAAAATTCTAAAAACTTCATCCCCCACGTGACTAAACCTAAACCCACCTTTCCCTCTTTTTGTTTTTTCCTCAACCGCATACCCCACCTTCCCTATCGTTTTCAACCTTCGTCCCCCATATCTCCTCCAAACTTTCGACCACCATCAACCTTCCCACGATTCCCACACCAAAACACACAACCGGTGGCCATAAACCCTACGCAGCCACCATGTACGCCGCCAACTGTCGGTCTCGCCTCCGCATGAATCAGCTCCGTAGGTTAAACCCGAGTCGTATTCCATTCGGACCGCAACTAGTTCAAGGAGTTTTTTCCTTCCATCTCTTTCATTTCTATTTGCATAATGGGACATCATGCTTAAAGTGAGTTGGAGTGGGAATCCATGTCAAATTCTTATTTTTGCTAGTTCGATTAATTGTTCTCTTGACTTTACTCAATTGGTTTGATTGTTTTCGTCCTCTATTTTTCCTTGTCCCTATTGCCATATGAATTTTGTATCTCACTTGTTAGAAATTTTAGGTTACATTATAGATCGTGGCTTGATTATTATATTTTTATGACATTTCCTCACTTTTTTTCTTCGAGTATGCCAAACTAGTCTTAGAATTCTTAAACTCGTGGTGGAATACTTGTCGAGACTATGTGTATGAAAAGCTAGAGGTGCCTCCACTGGCTCTATCCGGGAAAAAAACAGCTAGAGGTGCCTATCACTGGCTCTAGGAAGAATCATGTTTAGCTAGAAGTTCCCAAAAACTGGTTCTAGCAAGAATTTTTTTTTACATCATGTTAATAGTGGAGATTAGGTTTCATTACAAGTCTATGATATGCTTTGTTTAGATTGACTTAAGTAATCTTGTTGATGGAATGTTTATATTCTTGCTAATGTTTTTATAATCTTGCCACTTGCCTATTTGTTCCTTTTCTTTCTTTCAGGTGTAGATACTTCATAATATTGCACACTACGGACTTCGTGAAATAAGGGATGAGAACTTGAGCTTAAATTTGTTTAAATTTTTGAGATACTTGAGGACAAGCATCAGATAAGTGAGGGGGAATTTGATGAGTAGCTAGTTTGGTCAATATTTTAGTGCTAATTATGCTTAAATAGTTGATTTGTGGTGCTGAATTGTGGTCTATTGTGTGCTTTTCTATGCAGGACTTCATGGCTGGAAAACAGATTAGAAGAGGCTGGATTCTACAAGCACTACACTAGATATGATATATAGCGGCGTTTTTCGTGGCGTTTTGGGAGAAAACGCTGCTATAGTTAAACTTATCCTGTCGTTTGTGGCAAAAATGCCACAAAGTGAGAACTTTAGCAGCGTTTGATTGAAAACCGCTGCGAATAAAAAGAAATAATGGCATTTGGGGAAAACGCCGCAATATGTTCGAAATATTGGTGGCGTTTACTTCTAAAATGCCACAAAAGGTTTTGATTATTAGTGGCGTTTATTTTTAAACGCCGTTAGTGAAAATATATAGTGACATTTTTAAGGAAAATGCCGCAATTAGTCATTCTATGGTGGCGTTTGATTAATAAACTCCGCAATAGATATAAAACACGTTATTTTAATTTGACATTTTATCAGTTTCAGACTTTCACCATCCCCAAAATCAATCGTCAAAATCCCCAAATCCTCCTCCTCACCGTTCTCCATGTCTCTGTGCTCGTCGTCGTTCTCCATGTCTCCATGCTCATCGACGTCGATCCTCACCGTCAGCCGCTCGATCGCCTCAGCTACTGCTAGGATAAAAATCGATCCCGATATGTTTTTACAGATCCTTTTGTTTCTTTTCTGTCTTGTTTGATCTGTCTGACAGATGATATGCAATGACAAAAATAAGCTTTAGCGTTTGGAACCTTATAATTCTTTTAATGCACTATCCAAATAAAATAGCTCATAAAGAAACAAAAAGTTGTTGGAAATAGGTTATACAGATAGAAATGAGATCTCACCGCATTTGTAATCCCATCACTATCATCAGTGGAACCTTCAGTCTTCACACTATTCACATGATCCTAAAAATTAGTCGATCAAATAGAAAAGTTCACTTGGTCATGCAATATCGTACAAATAGGTTGCTAAGTCATAGCCGCGATCTCCTAAATTAAGATGTAATTAAACATGTATACCATTGTGAAAACTTTTTTGTGAGTAAACATGTATACCATTGGTATGGACTGATTTATATTGATATAAGTACTAATGGACAGATTGCTGAGTATGTAAATGTATTTTTATGAGAAATGAGGTGGTTACAATGTGTAAAAGCATGCTAGAAATAGTTTAGAACATTTTGAGAACATGTTGATTGTTTTGAATATTTATTGAATGTTGTGGGCTGTTTTTCACACATGTATGTGAACAAGCTTGTTTAGGGATTAATTTGAATCTTTAAGACTTATATGATTTGTTTTGTATAGAGAAGTTGGACGATAGCCATGGAATTCTTGAAGGGTTGGGTTTAGAAGCTCAAATTTGTAGATTGATTCGAATTCCTTAAGGAAGAAAGGTAAGTACTCTTGTTTTTCTTTTTAATTTGAAACCTAGATTGATGAATTCAAGTATATGTTCTTTGTGTTCTATGATAATGTTTGATTATGAGAATTGAATATTTGATTTGAAGTTCCTATGTAAACAGTCGATTGATCATGCAATTCTAGTGGACCATATATGTATGTATGGTTAGCTAATGCTTAGGAGAGTGGCTCGAATGTGCATGTATGTATATGCATGTTGGTAACTTTCGAATGGTAGCATGATTTGTTGATTAAGTTAGCAAATAAATTACTCTGAATTCTAACCTATATGTACTGTTGGTGTTGTTTGAGACATTCGAATTGGTAAATGAATGGGTTAGAACCACTGTTTGATTATTTTATTTTAAAATTGGGGCTGAGTATTGACACATTTATGGTCTTGTTTATGAAGGTAATACATAAATATTATGCCTAGGCGGAAGTTAAGTGATCTGTGATGGTTCAAGTTCCTCGAGCAGAGGAAATAACAAATAATGAGAATTCTTCCGCTGTTGGATCTTCAGAAGTTCCGAAAACAGTTGAAAATGTGGAAATAGAAGGTATTGTTCAACACTTTAATATAACTTATAACTATTGACTTGATATTATAAATTATACTAAATTATTTCTTATGTAGGTGACAATGGTCGAAGGCGCAAGACTAGAGGGCGCACGACATTGAATGAATTGTACGAGCTTCATCTTGGGAAACGTGTGAAAGTTTCACATAATGATGCCAACCAACCAATTGGGGAAGAAGCACGTGTTTTGGCCAGTTACTTAGGCATTGTTGCACGCAATGCTACGATTTTGCCAATCAATTATGAGTCATGGCGTCAAATGCCGAATAGTAACAAATACCAAGCTCTAGATCTGGTTAAGGTAATAATGTCATTGTAATATATAATTCATTACAGATGATATTTACTTTGACTATGTAATTTGTAGGATAAATTTTATTTGGAGGTTTCATATGACTATTTGAAAAATGCAATAGGTAAGAAATGGAGAGACCATAAGAGCGCATTGAAGAAGACATATTTCAAAAATAATCTCAACCTTCAAGAAAAGCTACAAAATGTCCCACCAGGAATGCTCCGATATTAGTAGGAAGATGCAGTTAGGTTTTAAAGTTCAACTAAATGAGAGGTATGATCGATTCACTTTAAAAAAATAATAATATATCATTATAACATTGACTTTATACATAATGTAAATTTTAAATTGTAGGAGCGAGAATGCATTGGAGTTGCTAGCAGACAACAACAAAAGTTTACTCACACTACTGGGTCGAAGAGCTTTGCTCGTATAGCTAATGACGAGGTATTTTCTTAACTATTGATTGTTTCAATGATGTATTATTTTTTTGTAAGTACTAATTTCTATTATATGTTGTAGCAAGTTGCGACCGATACTAGTGTTGGACGGATAAAGCTCTTCAACATTACACACACCAAAAAGGATGGCTCTCCTATGACTCCTGAAGCTGCAGACATTATGGTATATTTGTTGGACAAAAAATTAGATTATGTTATATTTATATTAATAGTATAACATTTTTATTTTAAATAATCTTTTGAATTTGTTAACAATTTTTATTTGATTATCAGGTGAAATTGAGGGAAAAAGAGCGGAGTATAATTAGGCAAAATTGAAGGACAAAAATCTAGATTATGTTATATTTATTTCGCTTAACCCCCCCTTTTTACTTGCAGACTGCTTGATAATCATCAAAATCAAATAGATATTGGGAACTCTTTAGTCCCTACGGATCAACCCTTACTTTTACTATTCTACTTTAATTTATTTGTTTAATTGAGTTTAAGGAATTTTATTTGACAGTCCACGACGCTTGTCAAGAACCCGACCAAGTCAGGTAAAATACTCATCCATATGTCTGATTCTATTTTAACCAATGATCTTTTAATTTTATTAATCAGACCACTCAACTATTTAAATGACATCGATCAAGCCACTAGTAGTTAAAAACTAACGGAGAAGCTGATGTGATAATTTAAAAAATTAGTATAATTACACAATTGATCCTCGTTACTTGCACATTGTATCAATTTAACCCTAATTATAATTTATTCAACATTGTGCAAGATAAATTGATACAATGTACAAGTAACGAGGATAAATTATATAATTATACCAAGTTTTTAAACTATCTCAGTAGCTTTTCCGTTAGTTTTTAACGACCACTGACTTGATTGATATCATTTAAATAGTTGAGTGGTATGATTAATAAAATTAAAAGATCTATTGTCAAAATAGGATCAGATCTATAGTTGAGTGGTCATGGATGTAGTTTATCATATATATAATTCATATTCTCAAAGTTATAAATTATAGTTTTGGAAAAATACACCAGTGGTCCCCAAACTATTACCGTTTTCTTATTTCGATCCCAAAACTATTTTTTCGGTAAAATCGTCCCTTCTATTACATAGTTCTCCTATTTTGGTCCCCCGACGTTAAATAACTAACGATTTTGCTGACGTGTCATTTTTTAAATACTTTTTAATATTTTTTAATCATTTCTCTTTCCTCCTATATTATTTTTATTTAACTTTATCCACCCAATCATGTGGTGCCACGTGGCATTACCCTATTGGTTGAACCCCAAAAAAAAACCCTTCAAAAGCCACATTTGGTGTTGCTGGGATTCAAACCCAAGACCTCCAACACATAAGCCATGCACATGAACCACTTATGTTAGGCTGATTACTTGATTCGAATTTACTAACAATTATATATAAATTATACATATTAACCCCCAAAAAACACAAACTGGGGCTGCTAGGATTCAAACCCAGGCAACCAACATGCAAGGCCAACGTGCAAACTAACTATGCTAGGCTAATTATTTGAATTAAATTTTCTAACATTTATATTTAAACTATAAATATTCGAAACAACACATGGTTAATGAATATAAAAGGTATGGAGTAATTCGAACATAATACATTATTAATAAAATTCTAAATTTTAACCACCAAATTAACTAATAAATTGTACTATTTTGAATTTAAATATATTTAACTAAATTATGTTTACAATTTTAAAAAATCAAAGTAGATTTTTTACTTTGTTCGATAATAAAAAACTAATTAAATATTTATTTATTTTATAAAAATAAAAAATTCTTAAAAATATTTAAATTAAAAATAACACAATTTATTAGTTTAACTTCATGGTTAAATATTTAAAATTTTATCAATAAGGTATTGTGTTCGAATTACTCTTCACCTTTTATATTCATTAATCATGTGTTGTTTCTAATTTGTATAGGTTAAATATAAATGTTAGAAGATTTAAATCAAATATTTAGATTAGAACAACTGGTTTGCACGTTGGCTTTGAATGTTGGTTGCCTGGGTTTGAATCCTGGCGGCCCTAATTTGTATTTTTAAGGTTTTTTTGGGTTAATATATATAGCTTATATATAATTGTTAGTAAATTTAAATCAAGTAATTTGTCTAACACAAGTGGTTCATGCGTATGGCTTGTGTGCTAGAGGTCTTGGGCTCAAATTCCAACAGCACTAAATATTGTTTTTGAAGGTTTTTGGGTTTTTTTTTCAACCAATAGGGTAATCTCACGTGGTACCACATGATTGGGTGAATAAAGTTAAATAAAAATAATATAGGAGGAAAGATAAATGATTTAAAAATATTTAAAAAATGTCATGTCAGCAAAATCGTTAGCTATTTAATGTTTGGGGACTAAAGTAGGAAAATAATAATAGTTTGGGGACCACCGGTGTAGTTTTCCATTATAGTTTTTATTTGTAATCTTAAAATTACAATCTAACCTTTGATAATGTTAGTATTTTCATAGAAATATTTTATAAATTTTAGTCACAGCCTCAAGGATTTAACTATAATTTTAAATAAAAACAAATAATAAAGAAGTTTTATTATTATTTATATAATGCTTAAAAGGTTCTATTGACCCCTAAAATATACTAATTTTTATCGATTTGTCCCCATTAATTTTAAAATGTTGTTTTTATCCTATTTTTGTAACGCTCGTTAGAAAAAAAATATTTGGCCAATCAGAGCACACCATGTGGCACTTTTGAAAAAAATAGTTGACTTTATAAAGAGCGGTAAATTTCATGTTATGTCTCTCGGGTTCAATTTTTGTTCAGTTTAGTTCCTATTTTTTTTATTTAATCCGAAAACGACTCCTATTTATTTTTAAAATTTATAAATTAATTCAATATTATTTATAATATTAAGTAAAAAATAAATTTAATTAAAAATAAATAAGTTCATTATAATATTCAACTAAAAAATTGACTGGAATATCATATTAGTTATGAAATCAAACAAAGAAAAAATTCTAATAATCAAGAAAACAACACAAAAATAGACTGAAATATCACACCCGACACCCTATAATTTCGATTGTTTCATCAATATTTGAGGAAGAGATAACGGAAATGCTAACGTGGGACACGCAGTAAATTCTAAGGAATTTGCTGAGAACATTGAGTTGCAAGATTTTGGAGAATTTTTTTATATGGAACTATTCGCGTTGTACGCTTAATTTTGGTGGGTGAATTTCCTAGCGAGATATTCTGCATACATAACGCTTCAAACTCGAAACTTGCTTAAATGATATCAAATTGCTTATTACTAGGACCAACCCGTTAGTTACGTTGAGGACAACTTCGGTAGTGCCTTCCTATTCTTTTATTCACTTCCATGCATTGCATCATTAAAACCAACACATGTTGCTTCCAAACCGGAATTTACATCATAAAAGCAAATCACACTTCTGATTCTAAACAAACAAGTTTGAAGATTTGTAATAACTTTGATTAATTGAAGTGAAACATTGTCAATTATACACCAAATCTGCCGCGTATTAAGAACTCGTTTTTGGGAAATGCGAGACTCAATATCACTTTCTGCAGAAGGCGAGTTCTGCATACGTGTTAACGCTTTTCAGAATAACAAATTTAACTGGTACTCGCGTTCTGCAGAAAGCGAGTTTCCCGAGAATTTGAAGAGTCGGCTAAATTTATCACGAGGAACTCGCTTTCTGTAGAATGTGAGTTCTTTGTAAATCGGGCTGCCAGACCAAGCGTCCATAGGCATGTTCGAGCAATATTTCGGGGTTATTAATCATATAATTTTAGTAAACATTGAGTTTGGTTTTGTAGTACTGGAAATAGTCTTTCATTTGACACCAATGTGGGCAAGTTCGATCCATTCTAAACTTGTAACCCCCTCGTCCCGGTCCGAACGTTTGACCGGTCCGAGTAGGCTACACGGGGAAAACCGATGTGAAACCCATTAAGGTCCCACCTCGGTTAGCAACCCCAGAAAACTTCTTTTAATTATATCTTGTCTAGAGGCATATTTATTCCCTAAGTGATCACGACAGCAGAAAACATCATGAAAATAAAAGCAACCAATCCAAAACAACACATTAAACAACCCATTTTAAACTTACTCATCAGGCCGTATCGATACACCAGACAAGGGTATCGATACGCCTTGACCAAGTCAACTTCCTCTAGTCAACCCAGGAAGACCGTATCGATACAGCCCTTGAGTGTATCGATACACCCTCCTTGGTCAACATCTCGCGGTCAACGATACAAAACCGTACTGATACGCCTAAAGCTCGTACTGATACGCCAAAAACTCGTCAAAAACTCAGAATTCCAGTAAAGATTTGGCGTATCGATACATCCCCGAGTATCGGTACCCTAAGCCAATTCTGAGTACCAAAGTGTAGGACCGTATCGATACGGCCCTTAGGCGTATCGATACGCCTTGCACTGCAAGACTCCAAATTACAGCAAAACGACACGAAACTCAACTCTAAATGCAATTTACGACTCTCCTAATCACATACAACCAACCATACATCATCTAGCAACCAAGAACTAACATGCGAATCAATTTAGATGAACGACAAGGCATTCCCAACATGACATTCATACAAAGATGGATATTGCATACCAAAACATACTTAAAAGCTTAAAAGCCAAAAGGCACATGTCTTCACACATAAGGTTTACATGGTCATCCAAAAACAACATATAGCATAAACAACATTCAACATTTATGAGTCATACAACGCTCATACAACCACATATCAACCCCATTGCTAAACTACTACTTTATTTACTAAACCATACTTGAGAAACTACAAAAGCTTGGAATGCCCCTTTCCTTGCTCCTTGCTAACTCCACGCTAATGATCCGCATTGTCGAAAATGAGAGCGTAAGCTAGAAGCTTAGTGAGGATGCTCTAAAACCAAAAACAACGACAATGCAGGGTTCAAGCATATAATCCTTAACCTCACACTCAAACATACATAAGCATCAAAATAACAATCTAGCTTGCAACACAAGAGACAATAATATGGCATCTTACTTCATATTAAGCTCAACAAGATAAAGCACTTATCTAAACAACATAACCACAAGAGAAAGTATATTGGCCACTATTAGTTTACTCGGATATGCGAATTACACTCAACAACAACATTACCTCGGTGGGATTTCACTCATCACCGGACCTCGCATGGATGGGATTAAACTCATCACCACATGCCCTACGGATGGGATTCCACTCATCATCACGTATAATATAAACATTTCTGGTGGAATATTACATCACCGTACTCCTCCTTGATGGCTTAACGCCACCAAGGCCACACGCGAATTTGACTCAACCGTGTGCACACTAATCCTAATGATCGATCATTTATACCCGGTAAGTTAACTAGTGCCAATCATACTATTAAAACCACATCATAACAACCACCAAGCATATCACATAGCCATCACCACACACATCAAAATATACTCATACATAAACAATTCATGCTTCACAAGATCACAATAGGTATAAATATTTTAAGCTTATAAACACAAGAAGTTAAGCTACCAACTTAACTTCTACCTTGGAATGGCCTACCAAGCACATCCCAAAACCTCAACCACACACACTTGAACCAATTTAAATAAGTTTGAACTTTTCACTCACCACCCTTCCTTAAGTAAACTAAGCAAAGCCACTCAAGCCTCCACAAATTCTAGAATCGATCCCGAATCTTCTCCGGTGTTTCCTCTTGCTTCTAACCAATCAAAAGACAAGGTATTACTCAACCAAATCATTGCCAAACTCAGCCACAATCTCATCCCACAATCACAAGCCAAAACTTCATAATTTCAAACTCAAACTAATCACAAAACTCACATTTTCGTACTCCCTTCATACCCAGCTGAAATCTACCATTTCCAACACCCAAATTACCTCTAAAGACTTCCAAAACACTTCCCTAACAACCCTACACCATCAGCCCTTCAACCCAACACAAAACCACACCAAAATTTCAAGTTTTGACACTTTCAAAAATCTCCCAAGACCCATTTCGAGATTTTTGTCAAAATCCCTCCATTTCAAGATATTAGGTGTATTAAGGTAAGGTGAACTCAAAAATTAACTAAAAAAACCAAAAACACGACAAGAACCCAATAAAGTTTCATACTTTCTTCAAACTTTGCAAACTTGAAAAACTTAAAAGATGATCCATTTTGAAATCTAAAACCATGGAGATGCTTGGAATAAGGAGAAGAGATCAAAAACGAAGTTACCTTGTGAAAATCCCTTGAAATGGTGAAGCACCTTAATGGAATAGTGATTTTGGGAGGAGTTTGGGGTTTTTCACGTTGAAGTGAAATGAAGAAGAAGATGGCCCTTTTTTTTCTTTTTTTTTTCAAAAAGCTTGTCTTCTTTATTTTAACTTATTTACAAAAATTCCATTATTGGAATTTTAGGCTCATTTAAATTAAAACCAAGGTCTAATTAACTTAAACCGATTCGGACGACTCGAACCCAACACACACACCGAACTCCCAACCCCAAAACACGGTGTTACAACTCTCCCCCACTTAAGGAATTTCGTCCCCAAAATTACCTGACTGAAAGAGATAAGGAAACTGCCTTTCCATATCCTCCTTCCTCTCCCAAGTGGCCTCGTCCACCCCTCGACGTTGCCACCGCACTTTTACTAACTCAATCGATCTACCCCGCAATACCTTGCTAACGGAAGCCAAGATCTCAACTGGTTCTTCGTCATAAGTCAAATCCAGATTCAATTCTATCTCTTCTACAAGTATAACATGTGAGGGATCTGACCTATACTTACGGAGCATCAAAACATGAAACAGATCGTGTATCTTCTCTAGCTCGGATGGTAATCGCAACTGATAAGCAACTGGGCCAACCCTTTTCACAATTTCATACAGTCCTATGTACCTCGGACTCAACTTCCCTTTTCTGCCAAATCTCATCACTTTCTTCCACGGAGACACTTTTAGGAACACCTTCTCACCCACTGAAAACTCAACTTCCTTCCTCTTCAAGTCGACATAGGACTTCTGTCTATTCGAAGCTGCCTTCAAGCGATCGCAAATCAATTTCACTTTATCGGTTGTCCCCTTAAGCAAATTCGGCATAGGCAACAACTTCTGTCCCACTTCAGCCCAGCAAACTAGAGTTCTACACTTTCTGCCATACAAGGCCTCATACGGAGCCATCTGAATGCTCGACTGAAAACTGTTATTGTAAGCAAACTCAACTAGAGGCAAGTGCTTCTCCCACGTACCCTAAAAATCAATGATGCAACAACGCAGCATATCCTCTAAAATTTGTATAACCCTCTCTGACTGACCATCTGTCTGAGGATGATATGACATGCTGAAATTCAAACGGTTACCCAAAGCTTTATGCAGACACTCCCAAAATCGAGCTGTAAACCTCAGATCTCTATCAGACACAATAGACTTCGGCACACCATATAGTCTAACAATCTCACCAATGTACAGGTCGGCCAATCTATCTAAGGTATAAGTCGTATTGACTGCTAAGAAGTGAGCATACTTCGTGAAACGGTCTACTATAACCCAAACTGAGTTCTTCTTTGTAGGAGTCAAAGGCAAGCCCGAAACAAAATCCATGGTGATATTCTCTCATTTCCATTTCAAAATTCTCAACGGTTGCAACAAACCTGAGGGAATCTGATGTTCCGCCTTCACTCTCTGGCACACCATACACTTACTCACGAAGTCGGCTACGTCTCTCTTCAAACCAACCCAAAAGTACTCATTCTTCAAATCTCGGTACATCTTCGTACTTCCAGGATGCATAGCAAACGGACTACTGTGCGTTTCAGTCAAGATTGTATGTCTCAAATCACTGTCTTCTGGCACAACTATCCTATTTCTGAAACACCAGACCCCATCGATACTGAAACTGTAGTCTGAAGGTCTACCCTCGGCTATGTCTTGCACGTGAGGTGTCAAAGATCTATCTAAGAGCTGCTTCTCCCTAATCAACTGACCTAGAGTAGGTCTAACCTGAAGCTCGGCCACTAAGCCACCATCCCCGGACAAGCTCAATCTAGCAAACATGGCTCTCAAATCTAAAACTACCTTTCTACTCAAAGCATCGACCACTACATTGGCCTTACCCGGATGGTACTAAATCGTAAGATCATAGTCCTTTAGCAACTCTAACCACCTACGCTATCTGAGATTCAACTCTCGCTGAGTCATGATATACTTCAAACTCTTGTGATTTGTGTACACTGTGCATTTCTCACCGTACAAATAAAGCCTCCAAATCTTCAGAGCAAACACAACTGCAGCTAACTCTATATCGTGGGTCGGATAGTTACGCTCGTGAGTCTTCAACTGTCTTAAGGTATAAGCCACCACTCTCTTGTCTTGCATGAGGACACAACCTAGGCCTACATAGGAAGCATCATTGTAAACTACATACTCCTTCCCCGACTCTGGCTGAATCAAGATTGGTGCTTGGGTCAAAGCTTCTTTCAACTTCTTAAAGGCTCGCTGTCTTGCATCTGACCACTCAAACTGAACACTCTTCTGAAGTAACTGTGTCAATGGAGCGGCTAACTTCGAGAAACCTTCTACGAACCTTTTATAGTATCCAGCTAAGCCTAGAAAGCTACGAACTTCTATTACTAACTTCGGTTGCTTCCACTCAACAATAGCTTCTATCTTCTTCGAATCAACTCTAATCCCATCGGCTGACACTACGTGCCCTAGAAAGACTACCTCTCGGATCCAGAACTCACACTTGCTCAACTTGGCATACAACTGATTGTCTAACAAGGTCTGCAAAACTAACCTCAAGTGTCGGTCGTGGTCTTCCTCGGTACGCGAATACACCAAAATGTCATCTATGAAGACAACTACAAACTGATCTAGGTACTGATGGAAGATCCTATTCATCATATCCATGAAAGCAGCCGGTGCGTTAGTCCACCCAAAAGGCATGACTAAGAACTCATAGTGACCATATCTAGTCCTAAAGGTCGTCTTCGGTACATCAACCTCTCTTACCTTTAATTGGTAGTAACTGGATCTCAAGTCGATCTTCGAAAAGACTGATGCCCCTCCCAACTGGTCAAACAAATCATCAATTCTCGGCAACGGATACTTGTTCTTCACTGTTAACTGATTCAGCTGTCTGTAATCTATACACATTCTCATGCTTACATCTTTCTTCTTTACAAGAACTGGAGCGCCCCAAGGCGAAGAACTCGGTCGGATGAAGCCTCTATCTGTCAACTCTTGCAACTGAGTCTTCAACTCTTTTAGTTCTTTCGGTGCCATACGACACAGAGCAATCGAAATAGGAGCTGAATCTGAATAAGTCTCTATAGCAAACTCTACCTCTCTATCAGGTGGTAAACCCGACAATTCTTCCGGAAACACACTTGGAAAGTCACACACTGTCCGGATGTCTTGAGGTCTAACCTCACACATGTTTGGATTCATCACTAGGCCAAATACGCCTCGCAACCCAACTCAACTAACCTCTTAGCCTCTAGAACTGAAACTACATTCGATAAGAACTTCACGTTCTCATCTACCACCACTATCTCATAATCATCCGTGAGTCTCAAAGAAATCCTCTTAGTCTCAAAGTTTATCCTAGCTCTATGCTCAGTGAGCCAGTCCATACCCATGATCACATCAAAGCCATAAAATGGTAGCTTCATCATATCCACTGGAAACACATGCCCCTGAACCATAAGCGGACATCTTCTGTACATCTTCTGTACATCTTCCTAACTACTACTGTATCCCCGAAAGAACTAGTAACACTAACTTCTACCTCTAATACCTCACAAGGCAATTTCAACGACTTTGCATGCTCACTCAAAATATATGAATGTGTAGACCCGGAGTCAATCAAAGAAAGCAAACCCAAAGACTGTATCGAGAAGTTACTTGCTATCACATCTGTGTCGTGCTGACCCTCACGCTGAGCGTAAACTCTGGCTTGGCCTCCGCCCTCTGGCTGGACTGCAACTACATGCGCTATGTTTCTCTGGCAATCATTTCTCGGCTGGAAGTTACCTCTACCGCGCCCACGGCCTCTCTGAAAGTCATTAGCTCTAGAAGGAGCCTGAGCCTGAACTGATGCTTGCCCCACCTGATGTGGACAATCACGCCTAATATGATCCCTAGCTCCACAACTCCAACACGAGTGGAAATTCCCCCAACACTCACCGGTGTGATTCCTCCCGCAACGAGCACACTCGGGCAAATGCCCACCAGCCCTCTGGCCCTGATGGCCCCTACCGTGGTTACCACCACCACGTCTATGGTCATAGTGATGCCTGTTGTCCCGATGCCTCTTGGCATCACCTCTATCAAAGTCACTAGATCTCTTCCCAGAACTAGAACCACCAGATCGTTTGGTCAAGCCCAAACTGTGCTCTAAGTCCTTGGCCCTCGCGACCAAGACATCAAAATCTGTGTAGTCAGAAGCTAAAGTGTACCTCTTGATCTCTTCGTTCAACCCATAGCGGAAACGGTTACAACGTTCCTCCTCAGTAGGAACAAGCTCAGATGCATATTGACTCAACCTGACAAATCTGATCTCATAGTCTGTCACTGTCATACTCCCTTGAAGAAAAGCCATGAATTCCCTCTTCTTCTCATCGAGATAACGAGGACCCAAATATTTCTTACGGAAAGCTGACTCGAAAAACTCCCAAGTGATGTCAGCCTCTGCCATACCCGTAGTGATGATGACCCACCAAGTGTAGGCATCACCCTGAAGCAGATATACAACACACCCTAACTTGCGTTCCCCGATACATCCCATCTGTTCCAGAATACGGACGGTCTTCTCAAACCAAGTCTCGAACCTCTCGGGTGTCGACCCTCTGAACTCTTCACCTCCCAAACTGCGGAGTCTCTCTAATGGTAAACCAGTACCCTCTCCCTGGGGTTGTGCCACTACCTGACCCCCAGCCACTGCAGCCTGAAAAGCCCCGGCTATCGCTTGAACTAGAGGAGCTAAATCTATTCCGGCCGGTCCTTGGCCAACTTGATGTTCTACGCCCTCGGCTCTCGTCTCGCCTCCCTCTTCTTGATGAGGAGGAGAAGAAGGAGGTTGAGGAGCCTACGCCTCACCAACTGGCTCAACTCCCGGAGCTGGTGCCCGTGGTTCCGGTTGAACCATCCTAGGCCTCCCTCTTGATCTCATATCACAGCTAGCAAGATAACAAATATAACAAACAAACATATAAGGATTAAGTTAGCAAAGGCAAGGGTCCAACCGTGCTCAAGTATCTTCCTTTACAAAACCTTTTTCAAATTAAGTAATAGTAGTAATGGGAACTCGACACTACACCAGACACAACAATCATGCTTCCAAACACCATACGAATGAACAAACAACAAGCATACATGGCAAAGCATTCACCGAGACATAACAATTACTTAACACTTCAAACTTACCTCACTTACCTGTCGAGGTCTCGGTAACCTCAGGCTCTGATACCAACAAATGTAACCCCCTCGTCCCGGTCCGGACGGTTGACCGGTCCGAGTAGGCTACACGGGGAAAACCGATGTGAAACCCATTAAGGTCCCACCTCGGTTAGCAACCCTAGAATTTTTTTTTTAATTATATCTTGTCTAGAGGCATATTTATTCCCTAAGTGATCACGACAGCGGAAAACATCATGAAAATAAAAGCAACCAATCCAAAACAACACATTAAACAACCCATTTTAAACGTACTCAGTAGGCTGTATCGATACACCAGACAAGGGTATCGATACGCCTTGACCAAGTCAACTGCCTCCAGTCAACCCATGAAGACCGTATCGATACAGCCCTTGAGCGTATCGATACACCCTCCTTGGTCAACATCTCGCGGTCAACGATACAAAACCGTACCGATACGCCTAGAGCCCGTACCGATACGCCAAAAACTCGTCAAAAACTCAGAATTCTTGTAAAGATTTGGCATATCGATACACCCCGAGTATCGGTACCCTAAGCCAATTTTGAGTCCCAAAGTGTAAGACCGTATCGATACGGCCATTAGGCGTATCGATACGCCCTGCGCTGCAAGGCTCCAAATTGCAGCAAAAGGACACGAGACTCAACTCTAAATGCAATTTACGACTCTCCTAATCATATACAACCAACCATAAATCATCTAGCAACCAAGAACTAACATGCGAATCAATTTAGATGAACGACAAGACATTCCCAACATGGCATTCATACAAAGATGGATATTGCATACCAAAGCATACTTAAAAGCTTAAAAGCTAAAAGGCACATGTCTTCACACATAAGGTTTACATGGTCATCCAAAAACAACATATAGCATAAACAAATTCAACATTTATGAGTAATACAACGCTCATACAACCACATAGAAGCCCCATTGCTAAACTACTACTTTATTTACTAAACAATACTTGAGCAACTACAAAAGCTTGGAATGCCCCTTTCCTTGCTCCTTGCTAACTCCACACTAATGATCTGCATTGTCGAAAACGAGAGCGTAAGCTAGAAGCTTAGTGAGAATGCTCTAAAACCAAAAACAACGACAATGCAAAGTTCAAGCATATAATCCTTAACCTCACACTCAACCATACATAAGCATCAAAATAACAATCTAGCTTGCAACACAAGAGACAATAATATGGCATCTTACTTCATATTAAGCTCAACAAGATAAAGCACTTATCTAAACAACATAACCACAAGAGCAAGTATATTGGCCACTATTAGTTTACTCGGATATGCGGATTACACTCAACAACAACATTACCTCGGTGGGATTTCACTCATCACCGGACCTCGCATGGATGAGATTACACTCATCACCACATGCCCCACGGATGGGATTCCACTCATCATCATTTATAATATAAACATTTCCGGTGGAATATTACATCACCGTACTCCTCCTTGATGGCTTAACGCCACCAAGGTCACGCGCGAATTTGACTCAATCGTGTGCACACTAATCCTAATGATCGATCATTTATACCCGGTAAGTTAACTAGTGCCAATCATACTATTAAAACCACATCATAACAACCACCAAGCATATCACATAGCCATCACTACACAAATCAAAATATACTCATACATAAACAATTCATGCTTCACAAGATCACAATAGGTATAAACATTTTAAGCTTATAAACACACAAGAAGTTAAGCTACCAACTTAACTTCCACCTTTGAATGTGTTGAGTTGTGAGGAGCTCGATTCGTTCAACCGATATGGCTCACCAAGTGGTGGAGAGGTGGATTTTTGGGTGGAAGGGTTGTGGAAGCTAAAATGTAAATTGAGACAAGGATTTATAGTGGTTCAACCTTCTAACCAAGGTCTACATCCACTACCTTAGCTCCCCATTAAGGATTTCCAATCAATCCACTATTGATTCGTCCCCTTTTCTAGGCTTAGGAGGAAACCCTTATACACGATCAAGCTTTCTACCAAAAGGCTTGATCAAAACCCTCTTTTACAAAGAGATAAGAAAAGCAAACTTAAATCCCTCTAATATGTGTTTGTTTGCACAATTAAAGCTCTCACCCAAAACCTAAAACACTTGAGCAAATTTGAAAATTTTGGCTCACTAGTGTTTGTCTATACAAGAATTGACAATTTAGGCACTAAGACAATATTTGATTATTTGTTGATTGACAATATGATCATTAGCCTTTACTTGATGCTTGGAGGTCCCTTTTATACTCCTTGATGAGTTTGTAGCCGTTACTAGCCGTTGGGATTGAATTGGAGCCGTTGAGGACTTTAATGCCCACCATAAATGCAGTTCTGCGGCTCACTATTTCGAAACGCTCAACCTCGTTTCGAAACACCCTTTAAGTAGAAAGAGCCGTTGCAGTCTGACAAGGCACCCGTTTCGGAACGCCCCTGGCCGTTTCGGAACATGTATCAAAATGCCTAGACCCGTATCGAAACGCCCTGCATTTAAATGTTAGTTGGGAAATAGCCGTTGGGGTTTATGACCGTTGTGGTCGATTCCACGTGGGTGTATCGAAACGGTAGAGCCCGTTTCGAAACGCTGGGAAAAATCCTCATCCAGGGAAAGCCTGTTTCGATACCATTATCGAAACGTTTTAGCTACTGGAATACACCCTAAGGTGTTTCGAAATGCCTGGAAGGTTTTGTGTAGTTTGGCCTTTGAAAACCAGTCCAAAACATTTTTCAATTATTATATCAAAACATTAGTTTTACAATCTCCCCTTTTCGATATAATAAAACTAGCTTGAAAAATTGTTTGGGATTCTCCCCCTTTTACTTTAAAAATGTTAATAAGAGATTAAAGATATGAAATCAAATAAAGCTCCCCCTTATTCATTTGAAAATTCAAAATTTTCAAACCATTTCTCCCCCTTTTTGTTATATCAAAAAGAATTTAAAACATTAAGTTCAAAATAACAATAGAGGTAAAATTTGACAAAAATAAGAATTTGGTTTTAAAATGGCTCCCCCTTACTCAAAGTATCAATAAAATGTTAGTCCAACATTTATGATCATCTAGTTGAATTAAAAGAAAAATAAAACAAATAAGAGCAAAAACAACTAGATTTTACCACACTTGAATCCAAGGGAGGATGTGAAGCCTTCCTTCTTCAAGTGTTCTTCCTTGTGTGCATGGAGCTCCCCCTCAAAGTTTGACTTGTTGATCACTCTCCATCACACCTAGCAAAAGACAATCAAGTGATTTTTTATATCCAAATTGCTTTGGATCCATGAACATTAGTAGCACAAATTTCAGTCCCCTTAGGAATCCATTTTTCAATGTCATCCTTTTTAATTGAACTGGTTAGTCCTTTTGGGACCCAAACACTTCTAAAACATTTTCCTTTTACAAATCTAAGGGCACTAGATTGTCTTACATAAAAATTTGATTTTCTAAGATTGTTTTTCTTTTCAAGTTATTTGGAAATCAAATCATTTTCTTCTTGAACTTTTTGAAGCAAATTTTGTAAATCAAAACATTTTAATTCAAACTCTTCGAGTTTTGCTTCAAGTTCAAGTTTGGTTTTAGAAATCAAATCATTTTGAATTTTTAACTTTGAAATCAATTTATTGTTTTTCAAAATGTGATTTTTAAACTCTAAAACCAAATCATCATAGGCATCTTGTAATTCATCAAAAGAGTAAGAACATGAAGTAGATGAATTAGAAGTTACCCTTGAATCTTCTTCGATGGCCATAAGGCAAAGGTTGGCTTGTTCATCGTCGGTGGAGTCCTCATCACTCCAAGTAGCCACATATGCATTCTTTTTATGGCTTGAAGTGCTTGCCCTCTCCTTTTTCTTGGAATCTCGTTCAAGCTTTCTCAAAGCTTTCTTCATGAACGGGGCACACTTCTTGAAGAGATGAACTATCTCTTCTTCTTCATCCTCCTCTTCACTTGAGTAGACATGATGGCAAGTGGAGGATTTGAGAGCCATGGAACTTGCGTTGATGCCTAGCCCTTTGATTTTCTTCTCTCTCATAGCTCTAATTTCTTCCCTCTTCTTCTCATCTTCTTTGTTCTTCTTCATGATTTGATGAGTAAGGAGTGACCCCATGAGTTCATCAAGCTTCAAAGTCTTCAAATTCTTTGCTTCGATGATGGCGGTCCTCTTTGAGTCCCAAGACTCGGGAAGTGAGTAGATGAGCTTTCGAACAAGCTTTTCCTCCAGGATGGCTTCTCCATTGCCTTTGAGACCATTGGTGATAGTGGAGAACCTATCAAACATCTTCTCGATGTTCTCTTCCGGATCCATTTTAAAGTTCTCACACTCTAAGGTTAGGAGCCCAATCTTGGTCTCTTTGACTTCATCGGTTCCCTCGTATGTGACTTCAAGCTTGTCTCATACCTCCTTGGCACTCTCACAAGAAGACATCTTCTCATAGATGGTTGGGCCAAAAGCACAAAACAAGATGTGCAAGGCTTTGCAATTAAGCTCCATCTTCTTGCGATCGTCGGCACTCCACTCCGCTTTGGTTCGTTGAGGCACGAAAGGACAATCTTCAACTATTTCTCATAGCTTGTAATCTCTAGATTTGATGAAGAACTTCATCTTTGTCTTCCAATGGGCATAGTGGGTTCCGTCAAAGAAGGGCGGTTTGTCGATGGATTGCGCCATTAAGCCGGTTGTGTGAAATGATGTTCGAGCTTGTCGGATCTTCTCAATAGGATGTGAATCTTCCTCAATTTAGCCAAGCTCTGATACCAATTATTGAGTTGTGAGGAGCTCGATTCGTTCAACCGATATGGCTCACCAAGAGGTGGAGAGGTGGATTTTTGGGTGGAAGGGTTGTGGAAGCTAAAATGTAAATTGACACAAGGATTTATAGTGGTTCAACCTTCTAACCAAGGTCTACATCCACTACCTTAGCTCCCCACTAAGGATTTCCAATCAATCCACTATTGATTCGTCCCTTTTTCTAGGCTTAAGAAGAAACCCTTATACACGATCAAGCTTTCTACCCAAAGCCTTGATCAAAACCCTTTTTTACAAAGAGATAAGAAAATCAAACTTAAATCCCTCTAATAGGTGTTTGTTTGCACAATTAAAGCTCTCACCCAAAACCTAAAACACTTGAGCAAATTTGACAATTTTGGCTCACTAGTATTTGTCTATACAAGAATTGACAATTTAGGCACTAAGACAATATTTGATCATTTGTTGATTGACAATATGAGCATTAACCTTTACTTGATGCTTGGAGGTCCCTTTTATACTCCTTGATGAGTTTGTAGCCGTTACTAGCCGTTGGGATTGAATTGGAGCCGTTGAGGACTTTAATGCCCACCATAAATGCAGTTCTGCAGCTCACCGTTTCGAAACGCTCAAACCCGTTTCGAAACACCCTTTAAGCAGAAAGAGTCGTTGCAGTCTGACAAGGCACCCGTTTCGGAACACCCCTGGCCGTTTTAGAACACATATCGAAACGCCTAGACTCGTATCGAAACGCCTTGCATTTAAATGTTAGTTGGTAAATAGCCGTTGGGGTTTATGACCGTTGTGGTCGATGCCACGTGGGCGTATCGAAACGATAGAGCCCGTTTCGAAACGCTGGGCAAAATCCTCATCCAGGGAAAGCCTGTTTCGATACCAGTATCGAAACGTTTTAGCTACTGGAATACACCGTATTGAAACGCCTGGAAGGTTTTGTGTAGTTTAGCCTTTGAAAACATGTAAAACCCTTTGCAAATGTCCCTAAACATAGTTTCAAGTTATTTGGACTTTGAAAATTGTTTTAAATACTTTTTAAATCTGTCCAAAACATTTTTTAATTATTATATCAAAACATTAGTTCTACAGAATGGCCTACCAAGCACATCCCAAAACCTCAACCATACACACTTGAACCAATTTAAATAAGTTTGAAAGTTTCACTCACCACACTTCCTTAAGCAAACCAAGCAAAGCCACTCAAGCCTCCACAAATTCTGGAATCGATCCCGAACCTTCTCTGATGTTTTCTCTTGCTTCTAACCAATCAAAAGACAAGGTATTACTCAACCAAATCATTGCCAAACTCAGCCACAGTCTCATCCCACAATCACAAGCCAAAACTTCATAATTTCAAACTCAAACTAATCACAAAACTCACATTTTCATACTCCCTTCAAACCCAGCTGAAATCTACCATTTTCAACACCCAAATTACCTCTAAAGACTTCCAAAACACTTCCCTAAAAACCCTACACCATCAGCCCTTCAACCCAACACAAAACCACACCAAAATTTCAAGTTTTGACACTTTCAAAAATGCTCCCAAGACCCATTTCGAGATTTTTGTCAAAATCCCTCCATTTCAAGATATTAGGTGTATTAAGGTAAGGTGAACTCAAAAATTAACTAAACAAACCAAAAACAAGTCAAGAACCCAATAAAGTTTCATACTTTCTTCAAACTTTGCAAACTTGAAAAAAATTAAAAGATGATCCATTTTGAAATCTAAAACCATGGAGATGCTTGGAATAAGGAGAAGAGATCAAAAACGAATTTACCTTGTGAAAATCCCTTGAAATGGTGAAGCACCTTAATGGAATAGTGATTTGGGGAGGGTTTGGGGTTTTTCACGTTGAAGTGAAATGAAGAAGAAGATGGCCCCTTTTTTTCTTTTTGTTTCGAAAAGCTTGTCTTCTTTATTTTAACTTATTTACAAAAATGCCATTATTAGAATTTTAGGCTCATTTAAATTAAAACCAAGGTCTAATTAACTTAAACCGATTCGAACGACTCGAACCCAACACACACACCGAACTCCCAACCCCAAAACACGGCTGTTACAAAACCGATTAAAATTCGCATTGAAAACGGTTACATAACTTGTTTTTATGAATAAATGATAATATAAAATGGCCTGATAAACTTGTTCGGTTAAAATTTTTGGGTTTATAATTTGAGAATTATCGTATTTTTTGACCTTCGAGGCGTTGTAGTGGAACTTGTCTTCGATACATGAAGAAGGGTATAAAATTTGTGTTGAAAATGGTTCCAAAGCGTGGTTTTGTGCAGGAACGACAAGCCGGAAAGAGAATTTTTAAAACAAATTAGATCTTATTATTTGAACTGAAACTTGAGGAACACAAACAGTAAGAAATTACAATCACTTAGTTGATACGAGGGCCCGAGCGATTAGGAAACTTGTTACGCGTGTGTCCGGGAGTTCTACATATAGTTCATTGTTTCTTTTGTCCGGTGTTTTCTCTATGTTCGACCATATCCTCCGCACAGTAAATTCATATCGATCGTGGACGTCCCTTTTCTCGTAGTAGTGCAGGATTTAGGCGTATGGTCGGTTCAGCATCAACGGCATACAGATCAATTTCATTTTCGATGGGAGGAAACTCTTTTTCGTAAACCTTGAATACCGTTTCTAGTAAGTATATCAGATCAAGCACTCTCATGTAGTGAATCCGTTGGGAAGAACAAGCAGCAATGGCGTGTGCACACAGATATTTGAATGTCTAGAATACTCCGCACTCGCAGGTTCTTTGCCTAAGATCTACCACGTACGCGTTGTGATGTATGCCTTCCAATGGCCTCAAAAATTCTGAAACAGGGAACAAATGGCCTTCTCGAGAGAAGAGAGTTGCAGTCATCGCATTTGAATGGCGCACATAAGTTTGCAATTTTTCGAGGAGGTCCGGGTGGACTTTGTGGCCACCTGCCATGTACTCAGTTGCTTGCCTTCTCAGGGTTGCAAATAGGGTAGCCAAACGATACCAGGTCGCTTTGACAACGGGAGTGATAGGCAAATGACGCACTCCCTTGAGTGCTGAGTTGACCACCTCAGCCAAGTTCGTTGTCATGTGACCGTATCATTTACCCCCGTCATATGATCGAAGCCATTTTTCCCTCGAGATTTTTTTAAGGTAGTCCACGCCATTTTTATTTCTGGCTCTTAATTTTTTGAACAGCTGGTCTACCTCATGTACATAATGCGAGTTGCCTAGGAAATGACAGTTGAATAGTTAGGGGCGAACAACACATGCAAAGATATCGTAAATGAAAATAACCTAAAAGACGTACTCATTCGAAGCACCAGAGCACGTTTATCTTGGTTCTTGTAGTTCTGCGACAATTTGGCTTCATCTAAGGGTTTCCGCTGCCGCCACCCAATTTGGACGAACTATATCGGTTGATGTGACAGGGGAAGACGGAAGTCCATTGGGGCCATCATCAGGCTAACTGGGTCGAGCAATTAATGACAAGATATGGCAGGTGGCCGTCCATCTGTGCACCCATTGTGGATCAGGCCGTCACTTTTGACTATATGCAGTGGTACCACCAAAATGGGAAGCGTCATATACTAACTTCGGAGGAACACAAACGAGAAATTGATGTGCCTCCCCAAAATCGTCCGCCTACAAAACGTTAACCAACATAGAGCAAGCCGACGCAGCGCGGTCCGAGAATGGGGCTTGAAAGCCAGAGACGGCACACTCACACTGTAGGGGCCTCGTCGTCTGGAATAGTGTTTCAGCAGATGAGCGGTCCGAAGACGTTTTAGCAAGGGCCTCCACCCGAGTTCGGCTTCATGGATGCTTATCGTCTCTTCATGCCGATGAGTGGTCCTTCGATGTTTGATGTTCCACCGTTGTCATCACAGTTTGACTACAACATGGTCGAGCATACGCCGCCACAGAACTTGTTCTACACCGGCCTCGGTCCCAACAGTGGTCCGCGTTTCGAGGACGTTCAAGGAGCCGATGATGACGTCGCTGCTAATGAAAACGACCCTGAAGCACATGACATTCGGAGGAATCCGCCACGGGATCACCGTGCACCCAGCTGTGGAACGGGTGGACATGGGCATCATTAGTACGAGGGGGGTTGTCTAAAAAAATTTAATTATGTTTATGCAAGACATTATTTTTCTAATTTTCTAATTACTAATATTTTATTCTGCCTTATTTATTTTTTTACATAATTTTTAGAATTTATATTTAATTTCATTTTCTTTTGATAAACAATAACCTACATTATTTGATTAGTAAACCGAGCCTATCACGCCTTTTTAAAAATAAAGTCATTCAGGAAAAACAAGCTATGGAATCGTTTTCGACGCAAATTTTATTGCTTTAGAATGGACCGAACTTGCCCATATTGGTGTCAAATGAAAGACAAGTTCTAGTACTACGAACTCAAACTCAATGTTTACTAAAAATATACGATTAATAAGCCCAAAATATTGCTTGAACATGCCTATGGACGCTTGGTCTGGCAGCCCGATTTACAAAGAACTCGCTTTCTGCAGAAAGGGAGTTCCTCGCGATAAATTCAGCCGACTTTTCAAATTCTCGAGAAACTCGTGTTTTGCAAAACGCGCGTTCCTGTTAAATTCGTTATTCTGAAAAGCATTGACACGTATGCAATAGAAAGCGATATTGCATCTCGCGTTTCCCAGAAAGCGAGTTCTTCATATGTGACAGATTTGAGGGTCATTTTTTCAAATAAAAGTTGGCGAGAGTCACATTTGTAAATAATGAATAAAAAGGGTTTTGGTTTAAAAATGCCAGTATATAACTCGTTCCACCTCGCTACTTTTATTTCTTTTTGTCAAGATTGAAACCTAGCGATATTATTATTTTAGATTAATCTCACCCTCTTAATTTTTAGAAACTATACCCGTTTTAAAATTTGAGAATTTTACCGACAAGTGTCAGGTGCATTAGTAAGGCACATTGTACTCCTAAGGAGAGAACGTGATTTCAAACCTTAGAGACAATATTATTGGGAAGGGCAGCCTCGCACCTCGAACATGAATCATAAGACGGACATGCATATTACGAAAAGAATTTAATTTTTTTTTCAAATTTTCTTATTTAGAAATATATATTAAAATAAAATTTTAAAATATAAAAAATATAAAGATAAATTCTAAAAGTTGAAATTTTTTAAAAGTATATTATAAAAAAACTATTTTTGAAACATGTATGATTTCTTAAAAAAAAATAAGAATGTCAAATTAAAATTTTCTATCAACAAGACAACAACCAACAATCAATTGATTTAACAGGATGAGGTGTTAGATCCTTAAGTAAGGTTAGCGGTTTTAATTCTGACGTTGTGAATGAAAAAAAAATGGGTTGAGAGAGTCGTCCTCATATGGGCCTCTGTAAAACCAGATCCGGATTAGTCAAAGAATAGTTTTTAAATATATTTAAGGGTAGTTATTCCATGCACATGCGGTTGAAACAAAAAGTTTCCACAAATGCCTTAGTTTTAGGGTATATGTTCTAATGTTTAGGGATTTAAGTGTAGGAGTTTTGAATTTAGGGGATGTGATTAGAATTTAAGGTTTATGGACAAAATTTAAGATTTATAGGTTAAAACCTAAATTCCTAACCATATTACCCCAATCCCTAAATTTTAACCATAAACTATAATTTCTAACTGTAAACCCTAAATTCTAAACCCCCTACACTTAAACCCCTAAACCTTAAACCTTAAATAAGATCCCTAAACCCTAAAACTAAGGGTGCTTGTGAAAACTTTTCACCCGTGCATGAGGTATTTTCTTATATTTAATTATTTTTATTATTATAATTTTTGAATTTCTATATTTTAAAGCTTACGCAGAATTTGGTCCCTATACTATACTCATTTTCCATACTAATCATTTAACTTTAGATTGAAGGTGTCACATGGCGTGTTTTATAGATGTCATGTGTCAAACAATTTTTTAACCGCATTAATAACGGTAGGGAGTAATTTGAGAAAAATAATAACCTTAAGCCTTGATCTAAAAAATTTAAAAGGACCAAAGTGATAAAATCAATATAGTTTTAGAGACCAATTTATACTTTAAGCCGATAAATAATTTTGAATTTATTGTTCCAACAAACAGATGCAGATATAAGCAGTAAATAGTTTCATTCCAATAATCTAAAACTACATCATAGTTTGTTGTAAAGAAGGCATGATCAAGCTGTCTCCTTCGAGGCCCACTCCTCAATTTCTACAAGAACTGTTCGACTATCAAGTTGGTTCTAATTTCTAAATATGCGCAATAGGTGGTATGGCTGATGACTGTCTCTGTTAGCTATGGTTCTGGACTGTATGTATTTAAGATTTCAGGACAAAACCATTGTTGCAAAAAATGGATATTTGAACAATTTGAGAGATATTTTCAATTGATAAAGGTGGATATTCGAATCATAAAATTAAGGTTTTATGTTTTACTTCATGAGACCTTTACAACGTATATCATATGTTCAAAATTGTTGAGTGATAAATGAGAAATTGATACTTAAAGTAAACTATAGTTTAAATTTTGATAACGAGAAATTAGATAACTTTTGTGAATGAGAAATTGATGTTCATAGTAAGCTATAGTCTATTTCGCTAATTGTTCGGGCCCTTCGAGAGTCTGTGAGCATTTTAGTCTAATATGAAATTTATTTTTTCTTCAAATAAAGAATACAATATCTTTTTTGTATTATGTTTTGAAGTTAAAATGACAAATATTAAATGTTTCCTACAGTAATTTTAAAAATTGTTATTTAATTCACAAACTCGAGAGAGCTATAGTGGATGGTTTAATGTAGATGGTTGAGGAAATCAGCAAAATAGTTGAAGTTTTCACAACAAATCGAGAGAAATTTAATGATTCTAATTATATTCATATGCATCTCAGATTGATCAATTGTAGAAATACTTGGAATAAGAATTAATAATTTTCCTAATGTTTGAAATGTGTTGGCTTAATAGTTGAAGGTCTAAAATGTATATCTACTCTCCATCCACCTTTTATGACAATGGAATTGTAACGCCCGGATTTTGGGCCAAAAAGCTTTTAGCGTTCGAGGTTGGTAGAACCTAAACTAGAGATTCGAGTTTTCGGGAGCGGTCTAGAAAAAATGTAGTTCAAAATATGATAAAATTATGGGAAAATTTTCTAAAATCTTCTAAAAATGTATATAAAGGTTTGGTAAGGTCAATTTTGGAAAATAGCTTTTGGAAGGTCGAGATTTCGGTTTAATGGCTATTTTGTAAAAACTGCAAAATCTGTTCTAAAGGGACTATTTTGGAAGGGGGCTAAAACTTAGAATCTTTAGGGGGCTTATATTTATTTTGTGAGCATTTTCCCTTAAATTGATCATTTTTAATAGATTTATTAAAAAAAATAAAAAGATATTTTTATTAAAAATGAATTTTAATTATCTAAAAGGCTAATTGACGTAATTTTCAATTCTCTCATTTTCCAAACAACCAAACACTCTATTTTCTTTCTAAAGTTCCAGAGATCTTCATCTTTTAACTTCTTTTGTTTCACAAATGATTTCCTAAGCTTTTCCATCATTATTCTCAAAACAATCTTGAAGGATTTCTTCAACATCTTGTCATTTGAAGGAAAAGGCAAAGGTTAGAGGTAAATTTCATTTAACTCCTCTAATCAAGGTTCTTTAATGAAATTCTCAAGTCTTTGGCTCTCTAAATATGGTTAACAATATTTTGTGATTTAATTGGTGAAAATTGACGAATCAAACTTTAAAAGGTGATTTCTAAGGACTTTCGTATTGCTACTATTTTGTATGATTTGAGATTGATTTTAGTTATAATTTGAATGTTAAATGATGTTAAAATAGAGGTTTTATCATAATAATTTCGAATTGGTTTGGATCTCCAGTCGTTTAGGTTGTTATATTTGAGTTTTTGGCTTGATAATATGGTTTTGGTGTTGCTGGAAGTTTATGGTTGCAATTAGGGTGTTTTTAAAGGGTAATTGATGATTATAATTGAATAGAAGTGTTAGGTTTTGGCTGGGTTGAGTTTAGGAAGTAATCGAAGGTGTTTTCAGTTGTTTTAGATGTGCAATTTGGTGTTTTTGGGCAGAGCAACGAGATAACATGGGTTGCTGGTGATTTTAATTCATTGAGATGCATTAATTCTTTGTTTTTGTGTGGTATACACATGAGAGTTTGTATCGAACATGTTTGGTGAAGTTTCAGAAGCTTGATTTCGCTTTGGCAAAGCAAGTAAGGCGTGATTGGTGAGTGGAATTGGTTTTAAAGTATTGTCAAGGACTTGGAAACAAAGTTTGGGGGGTTTAGATTAAGTTTGAAACACTAATCTAAATCCAAAAGTAAGTTTGAGTTGTTCTGCTCTCATTTCTCGGCTTATGCCTCATTGATTTTTATTGTTCATGCTCTTGTTTTAAAGATAGATGATAATCCATTGTTTATGCATGATTTGAGAAATGTTTTGTTGGTTTAATTAATCCCATGAGATATAATGTTGATTTCAAAGAGATAGAGTTGTTGTGAAAATGCTATGTTCTAAATATGCATTTGATATGGGATGAAATTGTTTTATGTTGATGCATTGAAAAAAGTGGGTAATTGATGGTTAAAATGTTATATAATGGCATAAAACGAGATCGTTGTTACCAGATATATAATTGGTCGACCAATAGGATGAGAAGTGCACTATAAAATACAAAATTTGTACGTGCTCTTTGGTTCGGGCAACGGGGGTAGTGTCATCTCGTTTCAAAGTGAGAGTGTGGTGATGAGAGATTCCACCACGGTAGGTCTTGGTGAAACACCCAAACTTTGTGGCGATGAGAGATGCCGCCATGAGAGTCCGCTGATGTGAGATTTCACCGGGGTAGGACTTGACATTTAGTCAAGCTATCTGCATATCTGAGTAATATTGCTAAAATGCCAATATATGAGATTGATTATGAGATTCACATGTATCTTGTTATAAATGATTTTGTGCATGATGTTTTGCACATGAGAATATGATTGGAGAATGCTTTATGAGATTTAAGCATGTAAGGCTATGCCTTGAGATTTTTCATTTTGATGAATGCATGAGATAGATGGTACATGTGGTTTTAACGATTTGGTTTTGCTTTGAAAATAATTTCAAGCATGAGATAGAAAGAGCATGATGAGATAGAGATTTCTAAATGAGAAATGGTTTAAAAATGCATTGTTGTTGGTTTGTTTTGAGCATCCCTCACTAAGCAATTGTGCTTACTCTCTCTTTTTCCAATAATATAGAGAAATAATTTTTGGGGTAGCAAGGAAGAATCACCAAGGAGTGGCACTCTGCTCAAGTATGGTTTTAAGTTTACACATTAGTAATAAATTGGCAATGGGAGGATGCTTTGTGTTTGAGAGATTGTGTTTTGGAACTCCCTGTTTTGAGGCATGTTTGAAATGCCCTTAATGACTTGTAAATGGCCTTTATTTGTTGGATTTTTCTTTGGTTTGAGTATTGCTCTTTGAATGACCTTTTTACATAGGAAGCATGCCTATAGATTTGTTTGTTGCTTATCTCTATTCCTAGTTGATAAAATTGCCATGTTTGTCTGAATTTTGATGTTTAATTTAGTTGTATGCTTGTTAGAAATATATTGAAATATGATGGAATGGACTAAAGTATGTAAAACCAGTAAAATTTGACATTACAGGTCATTGGGTATCAGTACGGTTGTAAGGGTATCGATACAGACCAATCAAAATAGAATGGGCGTATCGATACACGGGACCGTATCAATACGGTTTTATGCTACTAATTTTTGGAGTATCGGTACAGGCTTAGAGGATATCGATACAGTCTTGCTGAACTTGAATCTTGGAGACGTATTTTCGTGAGCATATCGATACCAGCTCTTAAAGTATCGATACGGCCAGCTGGTAAATTGGTTAAAAGCATCTTTGAATGTTCTATTTCTTTACATTTTAGTCCCTGAATGTTATATATGCACTTAAATGAGCATGGATGATTGTTTTTAAGTTGAGATTCGTCAGAGATGCATGTAATGTGACTAATTAAAGGTTGGTAACATAAAAATGGCATAAGTTCCTGCAATTGGGTGAAATTACAAAATTGTCCCTAAAGTGTAATTGAATGCAATTGAGTCTTGAATCGATGTCTGTTCGAGTTATGAATGTTCCACTACGATGTTAAACACTTAAGATTATAATGAGCATCCATACAAGATAAAAATAAAAAATAGGATTGTTTATTGAGGTAAATCTCTCGGTTTACTTCAATATTCCTCGTGTGATCGTTTCGGTTCGCTCTTTCACCTAAATCGGGTCGAGGGGATTACAGAAATATCTTTCATTATTATTCTCTTATGGCGACGACGACTTTTATCTTGGTATACCTTACGATGAATCTACTATGAGAGGGAACACTTACAAGTTACAATGAGAGAATATCTTGCCTATTGTATCTAGTAAGGGTGTGTAAATATATTTGATCCGATCCAATTCGATTATTTGTTAATCCAATCCAAAATTTCGGATATTCGTTCTAAATTTTATTTTCAAAACGGATATCGAATCTGATATGTTGTTTTTCAGATCGGATACGGATCGTAATATTTCAAGTTTTAGATTATCCAAAAATCTAAAATATTCGAACATTTAAATTTTTGTGGATATGAATCTTGTTATTTTTAGTAATTTGATACTTGTTATATCCGAAAAATTGAAATTTTCATAGGTGTGAATCTTATTATATTTCACAATTAGTTGCTTGTTATATTTGAAAATCCAAAATTTTTATAGATATGGCCGCCAAATTCGAAAAATACTTAAACAAATATTTATATTCAGATAATCGAATATCCGATCAGAGTATTCGATATCTGAAAATCCAGATATTTGCATTTTCGGGTCGGATATGAATCATAATTTTATCGATCTAAAATTTCATATATTCAATTTTTCGGATCGGATCCAATCCGATATTTGAAAATGCATACCTCTAGTATCTAGCAACAGTTTGTCACATGCAATATATTGAAAAATGGTGTCGTTATAGGAAAACAAAGCAAAAAATGACACATGTTCAAATTGCTTTGTCTATAAGGTGTATGTGCATTGTCAAAGAGTTAAGAATATGTATGAACAGATACTACCTTGTAATCACCTTTAGACCTTTAAAAAATAAAGCAAAAAAATGACATCACCAATGGATATATAATTGAGTCGAACTTCTTAAATCGACATACATTTTTTGTCGAGACGCATCTGTGTCAAAGATAAGGATTCTTGCGTCGAACGTCGAGATCCTATACTATATCTCTAGTGTTTGAGATGTCTTCGCTCTACCTTTACAAGTTTCTACAAGAATTGTTTCTCCTACTCTAACTTTGCTTATGCAAGAACGTTGAGAAATCTCCGTTCCAAATTTATTTCTACATGGGTATCGAGATCTTTTATCATACGACTGGCATCGAGATGTATCTGCCCCCTTTCAAAGAGTAAATTTGTGATATTTACCATGATGACAACACTCTTAAGTGATGGATCTAATCAATTTTTTAAGAAAAAGTAGAGATGATCCACTTATTCAGCGTTGAGATACTTATGTCCCTATAATTAACAACAGAATTAAATGGCATCATTCTACACTTTGAGAATTGAAAAATCTAAAATTCTTTTAATTTACTAAGTGCAAACCAAGGGCGAATACAAATACAAAAGTCGACACAATCCAAGAAAAAATAGCAAAAGAGAGCAAAACCAAATCTCCATTAAAAGCCAAAATTACAAGGTTCTACTGCCTCCGCAAAGCTACAATAGGGCTAAATCAATATAAAAACGCCTAAACAGCCCTTACATAGAAAAAAACTCCCCTCATTACAACAAATACAAGTCTCGTTTCATGTCACTCTATGATGCTCCTTCGACCAAAGGGGACAAATGTTATATCTTTGTTCTCGGGTCCTCTACTACTACTACTACTTCGTTGGGATTCCTCCACTACCACATCTCTGCATGATAGTCCATGAAGCCTCCAAAAAAAATCCCTAACACAACTAAAGTCGAGAGTTAAAACCTATCAATGTCATATCCCACTGGGTTTACTGACTTGCTTTATTACCTAATAGTCAGATCTACCCCTGCCATCCATTAGCTATCAAACCTAGGACTAACATCTATCATCAATCATGTTGTATAATGACCCATAGAGGGCAAACAGAGAGGGAACTTTTGAATCTTCAATCTATTGTTCATCATCTTATTCAGTTTACTTCATACAATTCTTTTTTCTTCATTCTATTCGGCAATAGTTCTCCAGCCAAACCAAAAAGGATGAACTACCAAAAATCACCTCCATCCCACTTCAATAACATGTATAAAACTTGTGTATGGTTGTTTGTTGGCAACCTCCGATTAATGGCAATTTGAAGTTCAATGTTGATGGTTCGGCGAGGGGAAAGCCAGGACCGAGTGGTTTTGGTGGAGTGCTACGTGATGCTGAAGGTAAAATCCTTGCTCTCTTTTCTGGTCCATTGGGGATGATGGAGTCTAATGAAGCAGAAATTAGGGCCATGGCGTTTGCGTTGGAACTATTTTTCAATTCTCGATGGAGTTCAGAGTATGATTTGGTTGTGGAATCGGATTCACGAGTGGCGTTAGGTTGGGTATTGTAGTCTGAAAAACGACCATGGAGATTATGAGAGTTGTTTGTTAAAATTGATTTGGCATGTGGTGGGGGTACGCGTGTTAGTTGTGTTCATACGTTTCGTGAGGCAAATATGTTCGCGGATGCTTTAGCAAAAGAAGAAGTGGAATGTGGTGCGTTGTTTCAGGCCATTTTTTAGTGTGTGGACTGTTCGTGTTGGCAAAGGATGGTGTGGGCAGTGGTGCTGCTGGTTACCGCGTTCGGTGCATGGCTGGGCAACATATTGGATGAGGTAGAGTGCGTTGGCCATGCGTGTTTGCGTAGAGCATGAGTTGAGGGTAGGTGCTGCTTCTTTTGGTTGTTGTCCAGTGTATTGGTGTTGGGTAGGAGAGTATGTTGTTTAGGGGTTGGTTTCTTGTTTTGGTTTGGTATTTTTGTGTTTTGATTGTGTTCGTTTTTGTATACATTATTATGGGTACTCTTTTTTTTTCATTTTAGGTGTAGGGATATTATTAATGAAGCACCTGTTAATGTATGCTTGTATGATATTTCTCTAATAAATCATACTTCTGCCGATGAAAAAATAATATGTATAAAACTATGGTGGATTAATACTAAAATTTATTTTATAATGCCAAAATTAAAGTTTGGGTATGTGTAAGAACATGAAAATGATAAAACTTCAACCAAAATCTAATGAAACTGAATTAATTTTACATCATATATGAGTATTAGGTGAAATGGTAACACAGTGAATTGAAGATGTGTGGGTTCAAATCTTAGGAATCAAAATGTTTGATAAGTTTTGTTAGCATTCTTCTTAATTTTGAGAGATGTGTCATGTCATCCGTTTGGTATAAGATGAATACAACATGATTTAATTGGAATGATAGCAATAACTTGAGAATTGTAGTATAATGTTTTAAAGTTTAAGAATTAATGTAGAATGAGTTTGTAATTTGGTACCTCTTGTACAATCAACTCAAATAAAATAATAAAAGTTAAAAAAATATTGAGTATAGTGGGATGAAAATATTAAGTTCCCCAAGGTTGGGCGAGAATGAGATATCTACCAATATTTACATACAAAACTTTAATGTCCCGACTATTGTACTATATAAAAAAAAAAAAAAAAACCATAAATGCTAATATGTACGCTTGAAATTTTTGAAAGATTTTGTAGGAAGAGGAATTTGAAATATCGTATCCGAATGGGGCCATGTTTCAGCATATTTTCTTAACCTCAAAATGAAAATCTTTCAAAAACAAAAAATCCATTTGGCTAATTAATTGCCAAAAAACAAACCCATAGAGGAACGGGGGAGTGGGCAAATTTTATGATGATGGGTTTGGATAGATTCGACTCCCTCTTTGCCGACACACACTTTCCTCCTTTCTATTTTTATTTTTAATTTTTTTGCCTCATTGAATTTTGATTTTTTGGAAATATAAAATAAAAATTTGGTGATAATATTCAAAATTAAATTAATTATATCTAAATATCTTAAAATCAAGACATTAATGTTTGTTGGATTGAATGATAAAAAAATTGATATCTTTTAAATCTTACTTTAAATTTAAATCTTATAAATAAATAAAAATGAGTCAACCGCTTACGATGAACACCGCTGAACACCACTAATGCTAAACACTGTTGAACACTATTAAATTAATTAATAAAAATTTAATTTCAAGTACCCATCATACAATTAATAATTATTTTAAAAAATTCAATTAAATTATTTTTTATATATATTAAAATTTTATTTTTTAATAAGGTTAAACTATATATTTAGTACTTCACCTATTTTCGTATTTCTATTGAACCCTTATTATTTAAATATTATTTCAATTTGACACTATTCTTTATAAAAAAATAATTTAACTCTTAACCCTCAATCTAAAACCCTAAACTATAAAACCTTAAACTCTTAAACCTATACCCTAAACCATATACCATTAAAAATAATTTCACCATCATCGATTTATTAATTTAATTTATTAAATTAATAGTGGAACCATATACTTTTACAAATAGACAACCAATAAAAAAACATAATTAATTCGTTAAAAAGTCTTTGTTTCTAATTCCAAGATATATGATGCCACGTGCATTACATTCCAAGATTTATGTTCGGTTATGTTGGCAATCACAACGCGGCCGTAATCGGCTTCAATTTCACTGAGGATTTTCATCTTCACTTTCACTGCCTTGAGGTTGAGCAGTTTGATCTTCTTTCTGCTGTTCTTGTTCCAAATTCATTCCTAAACCACCTCTTGCAAATATAAAACCCTGTATCAGAAACAAGACTAAAGTCAAAAATCAATAAATATAAAATCGAATCTATGTCGAGCTCAAAGAAGAAGAAGAAACAACAAAAACCTATTCAGACAACTCTTTGATCATAGTCAAATTTATGTAGACAACAGTCAGAAGAGAAACTAAAAATAACCGCAAAACAAACATCAGCTTTAACCGCCCACTTTTCTGTTTTGTTCTTTTTCTAACCGTAACATAATAAAATAATGCCAGAAAATACATTCAAAAACTATATTAAAATAATCAGAGTCAAAGAGATTCAGAATATAGATGCATGTGAGAGACAAAAGAATAAAAGAAAATTGTTTTTTTTTCAAAAAAAAACATAGAAAACAATTATATTTGAAGAGAAACAAAAGGGAGAAAATTCTTAAATAATTTTAACAATTTATTGGTTCGCCATTACAATTAATCATAATCAATTCATTGAATTGAATTGAATTGATTCGATGACGGTGAAATTATTTTTAATGATATATGGTTTAGAGTATAGGTTTAAGAGTTTAAAGATTTAAGGTTTAATAATTTAGAGTTTTAGGTTGAGATTAAGGATTAAATTATTTTTTATAAAAAATAACGATAAAAAATGCCACATATTAAGAGTTTAATTCAATTTGACTCTAAATATAATTAGAATTCAATCAAATTGCCTAATAAAGGGAAATCAAGTCACCTGCATTAGGGTACATTTACTACCAATTTGAAAATGGGGAAAGGGGTCTACAAACACTGATGTTTGTCTCTACTTATAGCAAGTTATCATCACTAGGGATCGGTATTTTACCCGATTCGGTCGAGTTTCGACCTGGCCTGGCTTAATTGTGTCAAATTTTTTAATATAAAAGTTAAGTTCGGGTCGGGTTTTTATTAAGGATACTCTCGGGTCGGGTCGAGTTTGAGTTTAAGGTGAAAAGTACTCGACCCGAAACTAATTGTATAATTTTTCCTTAAATTTTTAGGGATATTTATAATAATACACCCTCTTTATATTTTTTAAAATTTGGTCCTGAAATTTAATTTTTATTTACATTTTATTCCTTCAAAATATAATTTTTTACAATTAAGCCCCTAAAATTATTTTTTTACAATTAAGTCTCTAAAATCAATTTATTTTCTATAGATCGTCGGGTCGGGTCAGAGTCGGGTTTAGTATATTTATTTTTGAGTCGGGTCGAATTTTTAAAAAAATATATTTGAGTCGAATACAAATTTAGAGTATTTATTTTCAGGTCGAGTGTGGGTGGGCCAAAAACCCGACTCGTGCCCATCCCTAACCATCATTGCCTTGTGGACTTGAGCTGTATAATCATATTTTTCTTATTGTTATCAATGTTTTTGGCAAAAACTATATATTTTAAATTTTCTTTTCTTTTTGTACTCAAATTTTAAATTAGTTTCATGCGAGGGAGAGCCGTGTTAAAATAACGAATCGTATAGTATTCCTTAAGGAACATGCTATGGTGCGACATTTTAGGGTGCGGCTAAAATTTAGTCTTACATAAATTTTTATTATTTTAATAATAATTTATGTAGTACTGTGTAATAATTTAGATAGAATCAAAAAATTTATTAATTGGGTAAAAAATTTATAATTACACAAATTCTCATTAACTGAGTAAGAATTTGTGTAGATTTTGCCTTACGTAAGAATTTGTGTAACTACACAAATTTTTATATTATAACCTAAATCCTTAACATTTTGGTAAGAATTTATATAAGGCCTTCTCATTTTAGCCATGCCATAAAGGTGCCTCACAACAGAATTTCCCATTAATTTATCAATTTTCTTTATACCACAAATAACACCTAGCTTGCTACACTGAGTTATCAGTACCAATGAAGAGGCATTAAAAAAAATTATCAATGGGTTGGTCCAAATAGTAAGCAATTTGATATCGTTTAAGCAGATTTGGAGTTTAAAATCTTGTGTATGCAAAAAACCCTCGCTATGGGACTCACCCACCAAAATTGAGAGTGCGACGCAGATTATCTTGATTAGTCAGGACAAAACCCTAAAAAACCAAAAGGGCAACAAAAAACAAAACTTTTCGAATGCATTCTTTTATTCGTTCTATGGGATTTGTAAGTCCAAGAAAGTATCCTTATAATATATATCGACCTTAAGATAAAGATAATATGCAGTGTATTTCGACATTATAAACATCCTTAATCATTTTTATTTATTTGTACATTTGAAAGTTATAATAATTTGTAAACGTAATACTCATATTGTAAAATTAACCGTAACTCAATACTAAGTTTGAGAAAAAGTCAATTTTAAAAAAATAATCTATTGAACCAAGCTAATTTGGTCAAATCAATTGGGTTAAGTTGATTTTCAATATGGTCGGTTGAAGAGATCTATTCAAATAAATTTTTTAAAGCTTTATTTGGTACGAAGGATGGAAATGTAGAATGATAGAAAATTTATTAATCAAATGATAGAGATTCATAATCACCTTCTTACTTTGAATTTTAACCATTTGATTAACACATTTTTCTTCCTTCCACATTGTCATCCTTCATACCAAACAAATCTTTAGATTCTAAACCAAACTTATTTAAATAAAATCCCAAAAACAAAATATAATAGTACCCAACCCAAATATACAAACATAAAATTGGTTATTTTTTTTAAAATTAAAAAAAATTAAAATAAATGGATGAGTGATTGATACCAATTATAAAATTAATGGATGATTTTATGTTTACAATCATTTTTAAAATAAATGTATTTCTTTATAATTTAAAATCCATATTAATTATTTATAACGATAATAACTTTTAATATAATATATGTAAATACACTTTCAGAAAATAAAATAGTTTTCATTTATTTATATTTTTAAATATTATCGTATAAACATATTAATGCATGATTGGTTATAAATTTGGGCTTTTTCGGGTTTTGGATTGAATCTAGCTTTAGATCGATTTTGGATCAGGTCGTTTTTTTATCAAAAGGGTAACTTTATTTCACATAAAAATTACTAAAGCAAGAGATGAGGCGGGGAAGAGTCAGGTCCCCACATCGTTTGACCCAAACAGCCTTTAGCATACTTGGCTAACCGGTCGACAGCCTGATTACATGAACGAGGAACAAAGGATAAAATACAAGAACTAAAGGATCTAGATGTGAATCTGATATCCTCTTCTACGGCCGATGTGGCCCAATCGGACAGGGATCTCTTGTGTGATCCTATTGATCACAACTTTGCAGTCGACTTCGATGATAATGTTGGAGAAGCCATTTCTTAGGGCCAACAAAATACCTAGTCTGATAGCCAATACTTCTGCCACTGCAGCGAACGGAGCAACAAAAGAGTCAGATATTCTTTGGATAAACGAACCTGAGCAGTCTCGTGCAATAGCCGCAGCTAAGACTATCCCTGAGTGAGCATCGAAGGTAGCATCACAGTTGATCTTGATTGAACCTGGAGGGGTTGGTGTCCATTGTAACACCCGTGTTTTGGGGTTAGGAGTTAATCGTGTGAGTTGGTTCGAGTCAGTAAAATCAATTTTAATCAAATTGACCATAGTCTTGATTTAATTGGAATTTGGAATAAAATGGATGACATTTTTGTAATTAAAAGGAAAAGTGGAAGACCACCTTTTTGAATCAAAAAGGAACAAAAAAATTGTTGTCTTCCTCCCTATCTCCTTCTTTCCAACGTGAAAAGCAAACAAAACCCTCCCAAACCCCTAACTACTATTCCATTTGATTTCTTCATCTACTCAAGGGCATTTTCAAAGGTAATTATATATTTACACTCTCCTCATCATCCTCTTCATTTACCTAGTCTTAGAATTGAAAACTACCATCTTTTTGAAATTTCAAGTTTAAAGAAAGTTTGAATTTTTAATGGGTTTTACATATGATTTTGGTTTGTTGAGTTGGGCTTTAGTTTAATCTCATCATAATACACATAATATCTTGAAATGATTGATTTTGGGTGAAAACCCGAAGTGGGTCTTTGGGGCCATTTTTTAGGTGTCTAAAAATGGATTTTTGGTGTGTTTTAGGCTTGGGTTGAAGGGATGATGGTTTAGGGATATTAGAAAAGTGATTTCGGATCTTTTTGATGTCATTTAAGTGTTTGAAATCATGGTTTTCTACTGGGTAATAAAGGAGCACGAAAATTAGAAGTTTGGTGAGTAAATGGGTTTGAAATTTGGTGAAGTTTGGCTTGTGTTGTGAGTGGGGTTTGAGACTAAAATTTAGCATTGATTTGGTGAGTAATGATTGTGTTTTGATTTGGTTAGAGGCAAGAGGAGACATCGGAGAAGCAACGGGACCGAATTCGGGAAATTATGAGGCTTGCTTACTTGCTTGGTTTGCTAAGGAAGGGTGGTGAGTAAAACTTTAATTATGTTTTAAAGTTGGTTCAAGTGTGAGTAGTGGAAGTGTGAGAATGAGCTTGGTAGGCCATTCCGGGGTGGAAGTTAGCTTGGTAGTTTAACTCCTTGATTTCTAATGTTGCATATATATATATGCCATTGCCTATTTTGATCCTGCGAAATATGAATTGATTCGTATGTGTATACCTTGATATGTGTATGTGATGAATATGTGCTATAATTGATGGATGTGTGATATGGTTAAAGAAATTGGCACTAATTAACTTACCGGGTGTAAATGACTGATCATTAGGATTAGTGTGCACACAATTGAGTCAAAACGCGCGTGGCCTTGATGGTGTTGAGTCATCAAGGAGGAGTACAGTGACGTAATATTCCACCAAAAATTTATTTATATTATACGTGATGATGAGTGGAATCTCATCCGTAGGGCATGTGGTGATGAGTGGAATCCCACCCATGCGAGATCCGGTGATGAGTGTAATCCCATCGAGGTAATCTTGTTGTTGAGAGTAAATATTCACATCCGGGTAAACTAATAGTGGCCAATGAAATTGGTCTTATACTTATGGTGTTGTGGAAATTGATTTATATCGTTGAGCTTAGTATGATGTGAGATGCCATATTATGACTCTTGAAAGACTAGCTAGGTTACCTTGATAATGCCTATGTATGTTGTGTGTGAAGCTAAGGATTGCATGCTTGAACCCTGCATTGTTGTGGTTTTGATTTTTAGGCATCCTCACTAAGCTTCTAGCTTACGCTCTCATTTTTAACAATACAGATCATTAGTGTGGTGTTAGCAAGGAGCAAGGCGAAGGGGCTTTCCAAGTTGTAGTTGCTCAAGTATGATTTTAGTAATTAATGTGGTAGTCTAGCAATGGGGCTATTATGTGTTTTGTATGAGCTTTGTATGACTCATGGAGGTTGTTGGTGTTTATATTTTTGTTGAATTTGTAAACCATGCTAAGCCTTGATGAATGCTTGTTTGAGATGCTACTCTTTGGATGAGTACATGTGTTGATGTTGCATGTAAACTCTATGTGTGGTGACTTGTGCCTTAAGGGCTTTTTAATGCCTAAGTAAGCCTTGGATGAATTTGGAATGTGATGCAAGATTTGTTGTTATGCATGTTGCTTATTTGATGTTTGGCTTTACATGTATATTGTGTGCTAAGAATGAGTTATTAGGTTGCCTATCATCTAGATTGGTTGAGTATTGAGTCTTGAGTGTTTTGGTGAAGTTTTAGGGCTGCCTAGTGTCTTAAACCAGTAAAATTCTGACCTTTCGCAGCCCATGTATCGAAACGGTTACTCTCGTTTCGATACGGCCTCTTGTTTCAGGCCAGGCGTTTTGATACGCCTAGGGTCCGTTCTGGAACGATTTTGCTACTGGAATTCTGAGAAATTGCTGATATTTTGGGGTTTCGAAACGAGTTTAGGTGTATCGGAATGGTCAATATATCGTTGACCACGAGAAGTTGACCGTTGAGGGTGTTTCGGAACGGTTGACCTCCGTTCCGATACGGCCTTCTCGTGTGGACTTGGGGCCGTTGACCAAGTCAAGGTGTTTCGATACACCTTAAGGGTGTTTCGAAACGGCTTTCCAAATGTTTTAAAATGGGACTGTTTACTTACTATTTTGAGTCCAGTTGCTTGTCTTTCTCGATTTAATCCGCTGACGTGATCACTTAAGAATTAACATGCCTTTAGACAAGATTAAAATGAAAGAAAATTTTTAGGGTTGCTAACCGAGGGGAAACCTTAACGGGCTTCGCTTCGGTTTTCCCTGTATGGCCCACTCGGACCGGTCATCCGGCCAGACCGGGACAAGGGGGTTACATTTGTTGGTATCAGAGCCTGAGGTTACCGAGACCTCGGGAAGGTAAGTGAGGTAAGCTTGATGTGTTGAGTAATTGTATTGCTTGGTGTATGCTTTGCCATGAAATCTTGTTGTTCGATTGTTCACATGATGAGTTGAAGCATGAATTGTTACGTTTGGTGTAGAGTCGAGTGCCCATTGCTACTATTACTTAATTTAAAAAAATTTTGTAAAGGAAAGTACTTGAGCATTGTTGGATTTGTTGTTGTAGTTATTATCTTGCTAGCTATATCATGAGACCACGTGGGAGGCCTAGGATGGTTCAGCCGGAACCACGGGCACAAGCTCCAGGGATTGAGCAGATTGGTGGGGCGCAGGCTCCTCAACCTCCTCCACCTCCTCCTCAGCAAGAGGGAGGTGAGGCGGGAGCCGAGGGTGTTGGACCTCAAGTGGGCCAAGGACCGGCCAGAATTGATTTAGCTCCCTTAGTTCAAGCGATAGTTGGGGCTTTCCAGGCTGCAGTGGATGGGGGTCAAGCAGTAGCACAGCCCCATGGAGAGGGTACTGGGTTGCCTTTGGAGAGACTCCGTAGTTTGGGAGGCGATGAGTTCAGAGGGTCGACACCGGAGAGGTCCGAGATGTGGTTAGAGAAGACCGTCCGTATCTTGTCACAAATGGGATGTACTGGAGACACAAGTTAGGGTGTGTTGAGTCCTTACTTCAGGGTGATGCCTACACTTGGTGGGTCACCATCACTACGGGTATGGAGGAGGCCGAGATTACTTGGGAGTTCTTTGAGTCAGCATTCCGTAAGAAGTATTTGGGTCCTCAATATCTCGATGAGAAGAAGAGGGAGTTTATGGCTCTGCTTCAGGGGAGTATGTCTGTGACCGACTAAGAGATTCGATTTGTTAGACTGAGTCAGTATGCATCTGAGCTTGTTCCTACCGAAGTGGAGCGTTGTAACCATTTTCGTTATGGGTTGAATGAAGAGATCAAGAGGTACACTCTAGCTTCGGACTACCTTGGTCGCAAGGGCCAAAGACTTGTTGCACAGTTTGGGCTTGACCAAACGGTCTGGCGGTTCTAGTTCCAGTAAGAGGTCTAGTGACTTTGATAGAGGAGATGCCAAGAGGCATCGGGACAACCGACATCACTATGAGCATAGACGTGGCGGAGGTAACCATGGTAGGGGCCAACAAGGCCAGAGGGCTAGTGGGAAGTTGCCCATGTGTGCCACTTGCGGGAGGAACCACACCGGTGAGTGCTGGGGGAATTTCCACTCGTGTTGGAGTTGTGGGGCTAGAGATCATATTAGGCGTGACTGTCCACATCAGGTGGGGCAGGCACCAGCTTAGCCTCCTGCTAGAGCCAATGACTTTCAGAGAGGCCGCGGGCGCGGTATGGGTAACTTCCAGTCGAGAAATGATGGTCAGAGGAACATAGCACATGTAGTTGCAGTCCAGCCGGAGGGTGGAGGTCAGGCCAAAGTTTACGCTCAGCGTGAGGATCAACATGACACAGATGTGATCGCAGGTAACTTCTCGATACAGTCTTTGGGTTTGCTTTCTTTGATTGACTCTGGGTCTACACATTCATATATTTTAAGTGAGCATGCACAGTCGTTGAATTTGCCTTGTGAAATGTTAGAGGTAGGAGTTAGTGTTACTAGTTCTTTTGGGGACACGGTAGTAGTTAGAAAGATGTACAGAAGGTGTCTGTTGATGGTTCAGGGACATGTGTTTCCAGTGGATATGATGGAGCTGCCTTTTTATGGCTTCGATGTAATTCTGGGTATGGACTGGCTCACTGAGCATAGAGCTAGGATAGATTTTGAAACTAAGAGGATTTCTTTGAGACTCACAGATGATTATGAGATCGTAGTGGTGGGTGAGAACGTGAAGTTCTTATCCAATGTAGTTTCAGTACTAGAGGCTAAGAGGTTAGTTGAGATGGGTTGCGAAGCATACTTGGCCTACGTGATGAATCCAAACATGAGTGAGGTTAGACCTTAAGACATCCGGACAGTGTGTGACTTTCCTAGTGTGTTTCTGGAAGAGTTGTCGGGTTTGCCACCTGATAGAGAGGTAGAGTTTACTATTGAGACTTATTTTGATTCAGCTCCTCTTTCGATTGCTCCGTATCGTATGGCACCGAAAGAACTGAAAGAGTTGAAGACTTAGTTGCAAGAGTTGACAGATAGAGGCTTTATTCGACCTAGTTCTTCACCTTGGGGTGCACCAGTTTTGTTTGTGAAGAAGGAAGATGGAAGCATGAGAATGTGTATAGACTACAGACAGATGAACCAGTTAACAGTGAAGAATAAGTATCCATTGCCTAGGATCGATGATTTGTTTGACCAGTTGAGAGGGGCATCAGTCTTTTCGAAGATTGACTTGAGATCAGGTTACTACCAGCTAAAGGTAAGAGAGGTGGATGTACCGAAGACGGCCTTTGGAACTAGGTATGGTCACTATGAATTTTTAGTCATGCCTTTTGGATTGACTAACGCACCGACTGCCTTCATGGATATGATGAATAGGATTTTTCATCAGTACCTAGATCAGTTTGTAGTTGTTTTTATAGATGACATCTTGGTGTATTCGTGAACCGAAGAAGACCATGAACGACACTTAAGACTAGTTTTGAAGACTTTGTTAGATAATCAGTTGTATGCGAAGTTGAGCAAGTGTGAGTTCTGGATCTGAGAGGTAGTCTTCCTAGGATATGTAGTGTCCGCCGATAGGATTAGAGTTGATCCGAAGAAAATAGAGACCATTGTTGAATGGAAGCAACCGAAGTCTGTAACAGAGGTACGTAGCTTCCTAGCTTAGCTGGATACTATAGAAGATTCGTAGAAGGTTTCTCTAAGTTAGCCGCTCCATTGACACATTTGCTTCAGAAGAGTGTTCAGTTTGAGTGGACAGATGCAAGACAGAGAGCCTTTGAGAAATTGAAAGAAGCTTTGACCCAAGCACCGATCTTGATTCAGCCAGTGTCCGGGAAAGATTGTGTAGTTTACAGTGATGCTTCCTATGTAGGCCTAGGTTGTGTTCTCATGAAAGACAAGAGGGTGGTGGCTTATGCCTCAAGACAGTTGAAGACTCACGAGCGCAACTATCCGACCCATGACATAGAGTTAGCTGCAGTTGTGTTTGCTCTGAAGATTTGGAGACATTATTTGTATAGTGAGAGATGCACAGTGTACACATATCACAAGAGTTTGAAGTACATCGTGACTCAGCGAGATTTGAATCTCAGACGACGTAGGTGGTTAGAGTTGCTAAAAGACTATGATCTTACCATTGAGTACCATCCGGGTAAAGCCAATGTGGTGGCTGATGCATTGAGTAGAAAGGTAGCTATAGATTTGAGAGCCATGTTTGCTAGATTGAGCTTGTCCGGGGATGGTGGCTTGGTAGTCGAGCTTCAGGTTAGACCTACTCTAGGTCAGTTGATTAGAGAGAAGCAGCTCCTAGATAGATCTTTGGCACCTCACGTGCAAGATGTGGCCGAGGGTAGACCTTCAGACTACAGTTTCAGTACCGATGGAGTCTTGTGTTTCAAAGATAGAATAGTTGTTCCAGAAGACAGTGACTTGAGACGTACGATCTTGATTGAAGCACACAATAGTCCTTTTGCTATGCATCCTGGAAGTACGAAGATGTACCGCGATTTGAAGAATGAGTACTTTTGGGTTGGTTTGAAGATAGATGTAGCCGACTTTGTGAGTAAGTGTTTGGTATGTCAGAGAGTGAAGGCGAAACATCAGGTTCCCTCAGGTTTGTTGCAACTGTTGAGAATTCCGGAATGGAAATGGGAGAATATTACCATGGATTTTGTTTTGGGCTTGCCCTTGTCTCCTACGAAGAAGAACTCAGTTTGGGTTATAGTAGATTGTTTTACGAAGTGTGCTCACTTCTTGGCTGTCAATACCACCTATACTTTAGATAGATTAGCCGATCTGTACATTGGTGAGATTGTTAGATTGCATGGTGTGCCGAAGTCTATTGTGTCTGATAGAGATCCGAGGTTTACAGCTCGATTTTGGGAGTGTCAGCATACAACTTTGGGTACCCGTTTGAATTTCAGCACGTCTTATCATCCTCAGTCAGATGGTCAGTCAGAGAGGGTTATACAGATTTTAGGGGACATGTTGCGTTGTTGCATCATTGACTTTCAAGGTACATGGGATAAGCACTTGCCTCTAGTTGAGTTCGCTTACAATAATAGCTTCCAATCGAGTATTCAGATGGCTCCGTATGAGGCCTTGTATGGTAGGAAGTGTAGAACTCCAGTTTATTGGGCCGAAGTGGGACATAAGTTGTTACATATGTCGGATTTGCTCAAGAGGACAACTGACAAGGTAAAATTGATTTGCGATCGATTAAAGGCTGCTTCGGATAGGCAGAAGTCCTATGCCGACTTGAAGAGGAAGGAAGTTGAGTTCTTAGTGGGTGAGAAGGTGTTCTTGAAAGTGTCTCTGTGGAAAAAAGTAATGAGATTTGGCCAAAAGGGGAAGTTGAGTCCGAGGTACATAGAACCGTATGAGATTGTGAAGAGGGTTGGTCCGGTTGCTTATCAGTTGCGTTTGCCATCCGAGCTAGAGAAGATACACGATGTATTTCATGTTTCGATGCTCCGTAAGTATAGGTCCGATCCATCGCATGTTATGCCTGTAGAAGAGATTGAATTGAATTCGGATTTGACTTATGAGGAAGAACCAGTTGAGATCCTAGCTTCTGACAGTAAGGTGTTGCGGGGTAGATCGATTGAGTTAGTGAAAGTGCGGTGGCAACGTCGAGGGGTGGACGAGACCACTTGGGAGAGAAAGGAGGATATGGAAAGGCAGTTTTCGTATCTCTTTCAGTCAGGTAATTTCGGGGACGAAATTCCTTAAGTGGGAGAGAGTTGTAACACCCGTGTTTTGGGTTAGGAGTTAGTCGTGTGAGTTGGTTTGAATCGGTAAAATCAATTTTAGTCAAATTGACCTTAGTCTTGATTTAATTGGAATTTGAAATAAAATGAGTGGCATTTTTGTAATTAAAAGGAAAAGTGGAAGACCACCTTATTGAATCAAAAAGGAACAAAAAAAATGTTGTCTTCCTCCTCATCTCCTTCTTTCCAACGTGAAAAGCAAACAAAACCCTCCCAAACCCCTAACTACTATTCCATTTGATTTCTTCATCTACTCAAGGGCATTTTCAAAGGTAATTATATATTTACACTCTCCTCATCATCCTCTTCATTTACCTAGTCTTAGAATTGAAAACTACCATCTTTTTGAAATTTCAAGTTTAAAGAAAGTTTGAATTTTTAATGGGTTTTACATATGATTTTGGTTTGTTGAGTTGAGTTTTAGTTTAATCTCATCATAATACACATAATATCTTGAAATGGTTGATTTTTGGTGAAAACCCGAAGTGGGTCTTTGGGGCCATTTTTTAGGTGTCTAAAAATGGATTTTTGGTGTGCTTTAGGCTTGGGTTGAAGGGCTGATGGTTTAGGGATATTAGAGAAGTGATTTGGGACCTTTTTGATTTCATTTGAGTGTTTGAAATCATGGTTTTCTGCTGGGTAATAAAGGAGCACGAAAATTGGAAGTTTGGTGAGTAAATGGGTTTGAAATTTGGTGAAGTTTGGCTTATGTTGTGAGTGGGGTTTGAGACTGAAATTTAGCATTGATTTGGTGAGTAATTATTGTGTTTTGATTTGGTTAGAGGCAAGAGGAGACATCGGAGAAGCAACGAGACCGAATCTAAGAAATTAGAAGGCTTGCTTACTTGCTTGGTTTGCTAAGGAAGGGTGGTGAGTAAAACTTTAATTATGTTTTAAAGTTGGTTCAAGTGTGAGTAGTGGAAGTGTGGGAATGAGCTTGGTAGGCCATTCCAGGGTGGAAGTTAGCTTTGTAGTTTAACTCATTGATTTCTAATGTTGCTTATATATATATATATGCCATTGTCTATTTTGATCCTGCGAAATATGAATTGATTCGTATGTGTATACCTTGATATGTGTATGTGATGAATATGTGTTATAATTTAAGGATGTGTGATATGGTTAAAGAAATTGGTACTAATTAACTTACTAGGTGTAAATGATCGATCATTAGGATTAGTGTGTACACAATTAAGTCAAAACGCGCGTGGCCTTGATGGCGTTGAGTCATCAAGGAGGAGTACGATGACGTAATATTCCACCGGAAATTTATTTATATTATACGTGATGATGAGTGGAATCCCATCCATAGGGCATGTGGTGATGAGTGGAACCCCACCCATGTGAGATCCGGTGATGGGTGTAATCCCACCGAGGTAATGTTGTTGTTAAGAGTAAATCTGCACATCCGGGTAAACTAATAGTGGCCAATGAAATTGCTCTTATACTTATGGTGTTGTGGAAATTGATTTATATCGTTGAGCTTAGTATGATGTGAGATGCCATATTATGACTCTTGAAAGACTAGCTAGGTTACCTTGATAATGCCTATGTATGTTGTGTGTGAAGCTAAGGATTGCATGCTTGAACCCTGCATTGTTGTGGTTTTGATTTTTAGAGCATCCTCACTAAGCTTCTAGCTTACGCTCTCATTTTCAACAATGCCTATCATTAGCGTGGTGTTAGCAAGGAGCAAGGCGAAGGGGCTTTCCAAGTTGTAGTTGCTTAAGTATGATTTTAGTAATTAATATGGTAGTCTAGCAATGGGGCTATTATGTGTTTTGTATGAGCTTTGTATGACTCATGGAGGTTGTTGGTGTTTATATTTTTGTTGAATTTGTAAACCATGCTAAGCCTTGATGAATGCTTGTTTGAGATGCTACTCTTTGGATGAGTACATGTGTTGATGTTGCATGTAAACTCTATGTGTGGTGACTTGTGCCTTAAGGGCTTTTTAATGCCTAAGTAAGCCTTAGATGAATTTGGAATGTGATGCAAGATTTGTTGTTATGCATGTTGCTTATTTGATGTTTGGCTTTACATGTATATTGTGTGCTAAGCATGAGTTATTAGGTTTCCTATCATCTAGATTGGTTGTGTTTTGAGTCTTGAGTGTTTTGTTGAAGTTTTGGGGCTGCCTAGTGTCTTAAACAAACAAAATTATGACTTTTCGCAGCCCGTGTATCGAAACGGTTGGTCTCGTTTCGATACGACCTCTTATTTCAGGCCAGTCTTTTCGATACGCCTAGGGTCCATTCCGGAACGATTTTGCTACTGGAATTCTGAGAAATTGCCGATATTTTAGGGTTTCGAAACGGGTCTAGGTGTATCGGAACGGTCAATATATCGTTGACCACGAGAAGTTGACCGTTGGGGGTGTTTCGGGACGGTTGATCTCCGTTTCGATACGGCCTTCTCGTGTGGACTTGGGGTCGTTGACCAAGTCAAGGTGTTTCGATACACCTTAAGGGTGTTTTGAAACGGCCTGCCAAATGTTTTAAAATGGGATTGTTTACTTATTGTTTTGAGTCAAGTTGCTTGTCTTTCTCGATTTAATCCGCTGACGTGATCACTTAAGAATTAACATGCCTTTAGACAAGATTAAAATGAAAGAAAATTTTTAGGGTTGCTAACCGAGGGGAAACCTTAACGGGCTTCGCTTCGGTTTTCCCCGTGTGGCCCTCTCAGACCGATCATTCGGCCAGACCGGGACAAGGGGGTTACATCCATTGCCTCAGTTCTGGAAGGGTGTGAGGCTTCACAAGATGTCTAGTAAAGGAGTTATGGTGGTATTCCAAAAAGGCTCGTTCCGCCCTCAACCAAACATCCCAGGAGAGATTCTTCTTGCTCTCAAAGACCAAATCGTTTCGTGACTATTAAGGGACCAAAGGAGGAAGGTGATAAGAGCACAATCGTCATCAAAGTTTCCGAGTTGGCGGAAATCATTAATTTTACTCCACCATTTCAGAAATCCAGGAAAACCAAGAGGGGCGGGGAGTAACTGAAGCCATATGCCTTCCAAAATGCTTGTGCGAATAGGCAAAAAAAAAGAGTTGTTCGATCGACTCCCCTTTCTCCCCACACCAAGGACAACAGTCGGACTCCTAAAAATTGCCATGAAAGCGAGATGCCAAAATGCCCTTGGTCGGGATAATATTATGGCATAGCTTCCATAGGAAAGATCGAACTTTAGAAGGGACCCCTAAACTCCAGATAGATTTCCAGAACTCTTTTTTTCACTCAGGTCCTCGCTAGAGGAAGGCATGTATCAAACCTTAGAGGAAGCCTCAATAAACCTATATCTTGGTTTGGTTGAATACTCCCCATTCTTCGTTCCAGTCCAAATAAAAGAGTCTTTAATCTGAGGCCCTCCGATTGGTATGGAAAGAATGGCCTTAACTTCGGTCGGATCAAACAGATCTTTAATCTTTGATTTTTTCCATGAACGATAATCTAGATTCATGAGACAGCTAACAGTTGGGGAGGGGGAGTCCGGAGGCGGTGGAGTGAAAATCCAAAACTTAGGTAATTTTGGGACCCAATTATCTTTCCATGTCGAAATAAACCTGCCATTCCCAACTCTCCATAGGGATCCTTCCTTTATAATCTCAACCCCTTCCTTAATTCCTGCCCATGCCCAGGAGGGGTTAGTGCAATTGGGGGCATCGAAGATATTTCCATTAGGGTAATAGATTCCCCGGAGGATCTGAGCAAGAAGGGAGTCCGGGTTCTTTATTACTTTCCAAGCAACTTTTGTAATGAGAGCTTTGTTGAAGATTCTGAGATTCCGAAATCCCATTCCTCCTTGGTCTTTTGATCAACAAAGATCATTCCAATTCATCCAGTGAATACTTCTTTCCTTGTCTGTGCAATTAATCCACCAGAAGTTTGTCATCATCGAGCTGAGTTTGTCACAAAAAGTGACAGGGAGAAGAAAACATTGTATGCCATAAGTGGGAATGGCATGTGCCACAGCCTTGATAAGGACTTCCTTGTCGGCCAAATTCACGAACTTGGCTCGCCATCCCTTTAGTCTATTTTGAACTCGCTCCTTAATGAAACTCAGAGCTTCTTTCTTGCTTCTCCTCCAAAAGGACGGAAGGCCGAGGTATCTAGCGTCTTCCTCCATAGGTTTGAAACCTAGAACATTAGACAGGTGGACTTTAAGATTATTGCTAACATTTGGAGAGAAATAAACGGAGGATTTCTGAAAGTTGACAGACTGTCCTGTAGAAGTTTGGAACAGATGGAGGATTCGGAGAGCAGCTGCACAATTTTCTTCATTTGCTTCTAAAAATAGCATGCAATCATCAGCGAAGAGCAGATGACTCAATACTGGCATCGTCTTTTAATTCTCAGACCCACGAACTTTTCCATCTCAAATTCCTTTGTTATAATCCAGGTGATAAAGGGTCTCCCTGTCTCAGACCCCTACCGGCTTCCCCATTAAAACTTAGGAGAACGAGGCTGTCATGACACATTTCATGACTCTGTTGATCCACCAATCATCAAAACCCATCCTGCTCATAACAAATTGTAGCAGTCCCCAGTCGACCTTGTCGTAGGCTTTCTCAAGATCAATCTTAAGGGCCATGATTCCCTTCTTTCCCATTCTTGCTCATTTGATTGCATGGAAAGCCCCATTTGCAAGGATAATATTATCGTGGATTGATCAGCCTTGCACAAAAGCTGATTGAGAATGAGGGATGATATCTGGGAGAAAACCCTTCAACCTTGTAGATAGAATCTTGGTGATGACTTTAAGAGATAAGTTGCAGAGGCTGATCGGTCTAAAGTGTGAAACTTTTGTTGGATTTGATTTTTTAGGAATTAGCACAATGTTAGTCTTATTAAGTCCCAAAAACATGTCACCATCCCTAAAGAAAGATGAAACCATCCCGATAAGATTGTCTTTCACCGTTTCCCATAAGGTTTGGTAGAAACATCCTGGAAAACCATCAGGGCCCAGGGCTTTTGTAGCGCCCATAGTGAAGACCGCCTTTTTAATCTCTTCATTCATCACTTCTTTACTTAGCTCGTAGTTTATTTCATCTGTTACCACTATAGGGATAAAGTCCCTGAGGCGTTGAAAGTCAACCGACTGGTCTCTAGTGAAAACCTTCTGGAAATGTTGCTGTAGATAGGAAGCTATATCTTCACTTTCCTCAAGCCAGATTCCACCTTCCCCTTTTAATTTAACAATGGCATTGGCTCTGCGGTGTTGAATGGTCGTGGCATGGAAGAATCTAGTATTTCTATCCCCCGTTTCAACCAATTAACCATGGACCGTTGATGCCAATACCTTTCTTCGCTTTCCCACTCAGCATCTAAATCCTTCTTCAGCTTCATATACTCTTCCAGCTCCGCCTCTGTAAGCTTCCTCCCCTGGAGATGCTTGATCATGGTTGACAACATTTGTTTTTTTTTTCATTTTTCTGCATCATCTTTTCCTTGTTCCATCTAGTAAGGGTCGTTCTGGTATTGAGAATCTTTTTCCCAAACTTAGAAACCACTCTTTCCCCAGGTGAAATATTCCACCCCTCAGAAACTGTCTGGGAACAGTCCTCATCCAGAAGCCATTTAGTTTCGAATTTGAAATCCTTTTTATATTTTCTGGTGAAGCCCTTGGTGAGCAGGACAATAGGGGCATGATCAAAAGCGACAACGATGTCCATGATACCCAAAGCTTTTGGAAAACTTAGGCTTCACTCTACAGAACACAAAATACGATCAAGTTTTTCGAGAATAGAATGATCTCCACTTGTCTGATTGAACTAGGTGAAGTGACCGCCTTTAATAGGCATTTCAACAAGACCCTCAGAATTAACAAGATCTGTTAAGGATTTTGCCTCCTCTGGGTTCACCGGATTTCCTCCCTCCTTCTCATCTTGTCTGAGTACCGTATTGGAATCCCTTATAATGAGCCATTTAACATATATAAAGGTTCCAAGCCATTCCTCTCCATTCTGAAAGACCACTTTTGTATCAATAAAGTTCTTGGAATGATTGAGAATAGTAATAGTAACATCTTCAGTCCACCATAGGGCAAGCCCACCCGCTATACCAGTTGGCTCCACGTAGAACGATGAGCTTGTTTTTATCTTCATCCTGATTTTTTCCAGATATCTCTTCTTTTGCTTCGTTTCACTGAAAAAATGATGTTCGATCTATGTTTAGTCACGGAATTACGGAGAGCTCTAACTGTTTCACGATTTCCAAAACCACACACGTTCCATGCTAGAACAAACATGTTTAAACTAGGAAAACTCGCACAAATCAAGAGCCCCGTAATAAAGAAACGAAGGCCAACAAACCACACACTCCTTAGCCCGGTAGCTCCAAAACCTGCAAAAATGGCAATAATCGTCACCAAATCACGTGGAGAAAGAACCCAGTGAAAAGATCAAACAAAAAGAAAAAATACCAAATTGATTCCGATCAAGCATTAGCCAAAAAGCCAGTCACATAATAATCAGAAAAAGATCAATTCCACCATAGGACCGTCGAGCCAAAGTATAGTGTTGAGTGTGCAAAAGTTCTACTTTTACCCCTTATTTAACCCATATTTCTGCTGCATTCAAGCATAATTCATTACATTTAGGTATAGTTTCACATATACATCACAATTAGATAAAATGACACAGTTGCTACTGATTTTGACTACTTTTGCAGGTATCTACCGTGGCAGACTCAGGACAGCGAAGGAGTAGAGCTGGAACACAGGACTGGAGTCAAGAAGGAGGACGCTGTCGTGGCAGCCATGACGACAACAATGGTGAAGGGAAAAGTGAAGTGGATCTCGACATATAGAGGAATTCAAGTCGGTCTGTCGTGGGCCACTCCTATATTTTTCTAAGCCCTAGAGCAGAATGAAGGCCAAGCCCAAAGTTCAAGGAAGAAACCCAAAGCAAGAAAAGAGGACGAATTAAAGGCATCTACTTAGAAGATTTATTCTTAATTAAAGTCGTACTTTAGTTTGAACTTGTATTCTTACTTTATTAGAAAACTTGAACCCAAGGCCTATATAAAGGCATGAAATTCGACCTAGGGAAGGATATCTCATTCTCTAGCCGTCTTCCCCAAAACCCTTGTCGTTTTCCCTTTCACATCATGTTCTAAACTTCCCCTAGGGCTAAGGGTTGATTCTGTGAAGTAGTTGCGAGGATTGTACTGTTTTAGGAATTTTCCGTTCAATGAAATAAAACTTCAAGTTTGCTTATTCTGGTTTCAACATCTTGCAAGAGTATCTGGAGAGCATTGTGAGACTATTTATTTACTTAATATCGGGAGAGTTAAGTATACGAAATGAATAAGTACGTGTTCTCCAATTTATGGTTGAACTATCTTGGACCTAGGGATAGGACAAGGTTAAGTGGCTAAGGAAGAATTCAACAACATTGGTGTTCACCCTTCGATTAACACCGGGAGGTATCATCCGAGAAGTATCATCAACAGTACTTGGACCTAGGGATAGGACAAGTCACAGCAGGGATTATTGCCAAGCTTTAAGTACAGAGTTGTGTGATCACTGCCACGACAACAACAGACTACTGCCACGACAGGGACGATAACAGAACAAGAGTTCTTATACAGTGCAACACCTGCACTACCAAGCAGATCAATATCGGCCTATTTCTTAACCCTGAAAACTTCGTTATCTTATATTCAGTATTTTTCAATATTATTTCTTAATAAATTAAACTCTTTTCTTTTTCTCTTGTGCAGCAATCCAAGGATAAAGCTATTTCCAGTCCCTGTGGATTCGACATCTGATACCTTGAGTATCACTTTACTACTTGCGTCGTATACACTTTCACTACATTGCGATAGGACTTTTGACACGCAACAAGTTTTTGGCGCCGTTGCCGGGGACTAGTAACATATCTTTACCCTTACCTTTACTGCACTTTCTTTTTAATTTTTATGTTTTTATTGGGACTGTTTACCCTGTGCTTTTCACAAGGTTTTTCGTTTGCTTATGCGTATATCAAGACGAGGCAAAGAACCTGAGTACAAACTAGATCCTAAAATCGAACGTTCACGCAATCTCAGGAACCGAGTCTGCCTTTCGATAGCCAGAAACGATTATCTTGAGGAACAATTAGAAGCAATGCATAACGGAGTAAACAACCCGAGGAATCCTGAAGATCCTCTCATCGATAAAGGGAATGGACAGCCTGCCGCTACCGTGGCCGTACGTCGATCCTGCCGTGATTACATGATAAATGATCATGTGGAACTGGAGACCACCCTGCCAGACGTGGAAGCTGAAAATTTCGAGCTGAAACCTGTGATGTTCAGCATGATCAATTCCCCTAGCCAATTCAGTGGAGCTGCTACAGAGGATGCCCGAGAACATCTGAAAACGTTCCAAGAAATTTGTGGATCATTTAAATTACCAAGAATAAATCCGGAGATACTGAGGCTCCGGTTATTTCCTCATTCACTGAGGGACAAAGCGAAAACTTGGTGGAATAAACTAACGTCGGGTTCAATACTACCTTGGGCGGATCTCACTCATAAATTTTTATCTTGTTTTAATCCTTCCCATTTATCTGAGCGATTATGTAATGAAATTGCTACTTTTCAACAGGAAGATGACGAGCCAATGCACGAGGCATGGCACAGGTTTACCACTCTTCTAAGGAATTGTCCGATGCACGGATTCCATGTATAGAACCAAGTCATCAAATTCTAGAATGCTGCCAACACTCACACTCGAATGAGAATAGATTCAGCAGCAAATGGACTGTTGTTGGATAAAGATCCAGACAAAGCCATGGTAGTATTGAAAATGTAACACCCGGGTTTAGGGGCCGGGTGAAAATAATATTTTAATATTATTCGGGTTCGGTTTTATAATTTAAATAAATTAAATAATGATTCGGGTTTTGTTTGCAAATAAAACAAAGGTGTTGGACCCAATTTTTAAACCAAGCCCAATAGCCATTCATTAATGGCATTTGTGTAAATATCAAATAAAACCCATTTTTATTACCTTATAATTCAAATAAACCCCAAAAATCCCATCATCATCTTCTTCAAAACAAAAACCCACGACAAGAGGAGGAGCTTACCTCTTGTTACTATTTCATCATCTTTCTTCCTCATCTATGGTGATTTTTGAAAGGTAAACATATATTCGACTTGTCCTCTCTTTCCTCTACATGCTAGTACTCTTAGATTTCATTAAAACCCATGATTTTTCATTTTGGTATTTTGAAAGTTTAGACTAAAAATGTCATCTTTGTTGTCTTAAACTAAAGCTTTTGATTTATTAACGATATATGAGTTGTTTACTATCTATAAGGTTCAACATATCCGATTTTTACATGCTTTTATGGTGTTTCCCGAAATTGGGTTTTAGGGAGGTTTTAGAGTGTTGAAATGTTGAATTTTGGGGGTGTTTTGTGTGAGAATTTGTGGGCTGGTGGTTAGGCTATGTATAAGGGTTGTTTTGGAAGCTTTTGGGAGTAGTTTAAGTGTGGGAATCATCGGTTTTGGACTGTGCAAAAGGGCTGCTCGGGAATTTCATTTTTGGGGTTGTTCTTGGTTCGAAAAACAAGTGTTTGATGTTTGAATTGTATTCCGGGTTTGCTACGTTGTGTTGTGGACTGATTCGAGGTTAATTTACTTGTGTTGGGGCGATTAGAAGCAAGGATTTATGTGGTAAAGCTTTGGGATCGAATCCGGAAATGAGGAGGCTTGAGTCGGCTTTGCTTGGCTTGCTTAAGGAAGTAAGGTGAGTGGTTAATGTTTTAATTTGATTTTCTAAGGTTGGTTCAAGTACGTGGATGTGGAAATGATTTTCAAGAATCGTTTTGGTTCAAAGGTGATTTTGAAAGTGGTTTAGATTTGGCCTTGAAAGTGATTTAAACTCAAAGAGTAAGTTGATGTGAATTGCCTCTTTAATTTTTCCCCCTTTTTCCATTTGTTTTCATTACTTGAGGTGATGTTTTGTTAAGCATGAAATTTAAATACTTTGGGAAGAAGCATGATTGCTTAATATTATATCGTTGATCATGTATGACGGTAATAATGTTGATGTTGATATGCCTTGTGAGATGTGTGTAAGTTGGTGCAGGTTGTGCACGAAAATGGTGAGTAAGACCATTTATGATTGGTAAGGTTGTAAGTAGTAAGTGATGCCTAATTGTGGATATTGTTGCAACTTGTTTTGGTTGTGCATGGTATAGTGAGTACATGTCGCATGATAGTGAGTGTATATTGTGTTGCATGGTTGGTGTCGAACCTCACGTGATGGTTGCCGTTGCTCCGATGATGTGTAGTCCCGCCGGTAGCGAGTTGTGTAAGACTCCGGTGGTGTGTAGTCCCGCCGGTAGTGACTAGTAGAAGAGTACTTTGATGTGTAGTCCCATTGGAAAACTACTAGTCGAAACGGTGATGTGTAGACCCACCGTGTGTGTTTGGTTATGCTCGTGCATGCCATGTGTGCTCATGTTGTATCTCACTATATCATGCTCTTTTATGGCTTTGCTTAAATCTAGGATTATGTCTTCATGCATACCATGAAGTGTAATGCTATGATAAATGCCTATATTGTTGGTTTGTGGTTGAACTTGCATGTTAGCAAGAGGATAAGGTAGTTGAATGGATCTTTGTGTTGGCCTTTATTTTAAAGAAAGCTTTGAACCCTGCATTGTCGTAGTTATGTTTTAGAGCTCCGCTCACTAAGCTTTATGCTTACGCTCTCCCTTTTCCGACAATGCAGATCTTTAGCTTGGAGTTAGCAAGGAGCAAGATAAGGGCGTCCAAGCGTGTGGTAGTTTGCTCAAGTATGGTTTAATTAAATAATGTAGTAGTCTAGCAATGGGAAATGCTACGTGTCTTAGGAACTTGTATCTAGACTCCGTTGCGTTGGTTTTATGTGTTAATGCCTTATATTGATGGATTTGTATACCATGTCTAAATTGCTTACCTCGTGTGTTGGTCATGTGCCTTGTGAGAATGTCAAATTGTGTGTATGCTGAAGTATGAGATTTTGGATGCTTAAACGTCATCTTTGATTCAATTGCATGTCTTCCTTGATGTATGTATATGTTGGGTGTTTGTATGGTTAAACAATGACCTTTAAATGTTGTATGAATGCTTGTTTGGGTCTAGGGAAGTCCTAAATTGCATCTAGGTTCGAGTCTTGTTCGTTTTAGTTGAGTTTGGAGGTTTTGCAGTACAGGGGTATCGATATTGTTGGACCCGTATCGATACTGCCTTCTTGTTTCAGGCCTCGTGTATCGATACGCGAGGGGGCGTATCGATACCATTTTGGTCACTGAAGCTACTGTCCATTTCGGTATCGATACGGGCCTCTGGTGTATCGATACCGTCATCTTAGCGTTGACCGTGGGAAGTCAACCGTTGGGGAGGATATCGATACACTCCTTGGGTGTATCGATACGGTCTCTACGGATTGACTTTGACCAGTTGACATAGTCAAGGGGTATCGATACACCCCTTAGGTGTATCGATACCGCCTGCAGTTTAAGTTTAAAATTGGGTTGTAACAGGATTGTTTGAGTTCGTTCGATTGTTTTGTATATGTTATTCTGTTGTATGATCACTTAGGGTTTAATATCCATTTAGACAATATTTTAAAATGAAAAAAATAGGGTTGCTAACCGATGGGGAATCCTTAAGGGGTTTTCACTCGGTTTTCCCCGTGTAGCTCACTCGGACCGGTCATCCGGCCAGACCGAGACGAGGGGGTTACATTTATTGGTATCAGAGCCTGAGGTTTCCGAGACCTCGGGTAGGTAAGTGAGGTAAGTTTGATGTGTTATGTTGTTGTTATGTCTCGATGTATGTTTTGCCACGTATGCTTATTGTTTGCTTGTTAGTACGGTGTTTGAAAGCATGTGTTAGCATGATGCTTGTGTTGAAGCGTAGTGTCGAGTTCCCATTGCTACTATTACTTATTTGAAAAGATTTTTGTAAATGAGTATACTTGAGCACCTTGGACCCTTGCTCTTGCTAACCCTAAATATTCTTGTTTGTGTGTTTTGTTTATTATCGTATTGTTGTCTTTGGTGAGTTTGAGGCCGAGGCGTGGGCCTAGAGCTGGTAATCGTGAATCTGAGGTTTTAGAGGATGTGAACGATGAGAGAGTACGTCGCTTTAGTTCAGGGCAGTATGACTGTACCAGAGTTTGGAGTGCAGTTTGTTTGTTTTGGTCAACAGGCACATGAGTTGGTTTCTGTTGAGGGAGAACAATGTGACCGATCTTGACATGGGATGGTAAGAGAAGTGATGAACTAAGAGTTGGTTTCGGAATGATGTCGATGTTGTAGCAAGTAATTCCTCGATACAGACATTGGGCTTGTCTTCTGATAAATTCTGGATCTACGCGTCCGTGTATTTTGAGTGAGTTGTGAAGCTGTTGAAATCCACCTTGTGAGGTATTAGAGGTAGGTGTTTGTGTTACTATCTCCTTCAAGGATCCGATTATGGTCGGAAGGATGTACGAAAAATGTTTGTTGATGGTTTAGGGTCACATGTTTCTAGTAGATGTGAAGTGATTGCCTTCCTACGGTTTTGATGTACCTTTTTGACATGGTTTGGCTTGTAGGGCACAAAGCTAGGATATACATTAAGACAGAGAGAGAATTGCCTTGAAGTCGCAGATTTTTGTGAGCCTGTAGTAGTAGGTAAGGATGTGAACTCCTTATTGAATGTTGATCCAGCTTTAGAGGTCAAAGATTGGTTGAGTTTAGTCAACAGGCTTGCTTAGCAATTGTGATGGATTTGATTTTGAATGAAGATTAAACCACAGAATGTTAGAATAGTTGTGTTTTCTTTTCCTAGAAGTGTTTGGAAGAATTGTCGGTTTACCTCTTGTTAGAGGAGAAGAGTTTGTTATTGAGACCGTTTTCGAGGTTGCTTCTGTTTTGTTTGTTCTGTAACTTATGAATTCCGGAAGAATTGAGAATGTTGAAGAATTAACTTCAAGACTTGTTAGACCTTAGATTCATTAGGCCTAGTGCATCATCTCAGAGTTCTACAGTGTAATTTGTGAAGAAGAGAGAGTGACAGTACGAGAATGTGTTCAGATTACATACAGTCGAAACAAGTGACGGTGAATGATTAGTATCCGTTTCCGAGTGTCAGTGATTTGTTGGGCAGTTAGTGTGTGCTTCAGCCTATTTGAAGATTGATTTGAGATCCGATTATTACCAGTTGAAAGTGAGAAAAGTTGAAGTACCGAAGACAGCTTTAGGGGCAAGATGTGATCACCTTGAGCTCTGAGTTATGCCGTTTTGTTTGACTAGTGTATTAGTTACCTTCATAGAGATGTTGAGCAGAATATTTTCCTGAGTTTCTTGATCAGTTGTGGTAGCTCTTCTAGATGTCACGTGAGTATATTCACATATCGAAGAAGGCCATGACAAGCTTTGAAGTTAGTGTGGTAGATCCTTTTAGAGAATCAGTGGTATGCCAAGTTATGCAACGTAAACTCCAAGTTAAGGAAAATGTTCTCTTAGGACATGTAGATTAGCCGAGTGTATTAGAGAAAATCTTAAGTAGACAGAGGAAGACGTGAGTTGGAAGAAATTGAAGACTGTGACAGGAATCTATAGTTTCCAGGTCTAGCAGTGTTACTATCGGGAGTTTGTAAATAGCCTTTCGAAGATAGCTGTTCTTTTGACAGATTGCTACAGAAGAATGTTCAGTTTGTGAGGTCAGATGCGAGACATTGAACCCTAGATAAACCGAAAGAAACTTTGGAGAGAGCTTTGACCTTGATCCAGCTTATACTAGTGAAAGAACTTGTGAACTGTAGTGATGTGTTACATGTAGAGTTAGGTTGTGTGCTTATGCAAGACGGAAGATTGTGACTTGTTCATCGAGTTAGTTGAAAGACCGTGAGAAGAGTTATCTGATATGAGACGTAGAGTTAATTACAATTGTGTTTGCTTTGAAGAATTAGAGACAAAGCTTGTATAGTAAGAAATGCACAGTGTGTATGTACATATCATCAGAACTTGAATTGTTAGACAACTTAGGAAGGGTTGAAACTTGAACATCATGAGTTGTTAGAATTGCTTGAAGACCATAATCTTGAGATTGAGTACCATCCGAAGATGATCAACGTAGTAACCAATGCTTCGAGTTGTATTTGTTGTTAGATTAATAGTTGAGTTGTGGGATGTAATTGCCGGATTCAGTTTACCAAATGATAGTAATCCTGTGGCCGAGTTACATGTTAAACCTATATTGAGTCAGAATGCTTGAAGAGAAATAGTTGCAAGACAGATTCTTGGCACCTCACGTGCAAGGCATATCAGAGAGAAAACCTTCAGAGTACAGTTCAGAGATGATAGAATTTGTATTGCTAGAGACAGAATTGTTGTACCGATTGACATAGTGTTTTGAGACATATTGTGTTGGCCGAAGCATACGACAGTTCATTGGTATTGCATCAGAGTGGTATGAAGACATATTGTGGGCTGAAGATGAGTACTTCTAGATTGACTTGATAGATGATGTGGTTCAGTATGAAAGTCTGTGTGTAATTTGCCAGCGTGTCAAGATCGAGCATCAGTTTCTTCTAGTTTTTTACATCCGTGGAAGATTCTTAATGAAAGTGGGAAATAGATTTGAGGAACTTTGTGTCCGGTTCGCCTTTGATTTCTTACGAGAGGGTTTAGCCGAGTAAGAAATGATAGTTACATCGAGTGTGCTCATTTTATACATGTTCAAGCTACTTGTACCGTGAGTAAGATGGCAGAGTTGTGCCTTAGCAAGATTTTTAGTTGTACAGTGTCTTGAGATCGATAGTGGCCGATAGAGATTCGAGTTTTGACTAGATTTTTGAAGACATCTGCATAGTGTTTGGTTGTATGTTGAGGTCTGATGATCAATCAGAGAAGGTTATGGGTTGGGTAATCAAACAGTGTTGTATGAGATTGTGAATCGGGCTAGTCCTGTTGATTATCTGTTGCGGTCACCACCAGTGTTAGAAAGAGATTTGTGATGTGCCCGTGTGTCTATAAAACGGGAGTGTGAGTCAGGCTTGTTCTGTGATATGTTTGTAGAAGAGATTGAGTTGAGTTTGAAATTGCGTGCAACGAAGAATCAGTTGAGATCTTAGCATCAGATATCTATTGTTGTGTGGTAAGTCCACCGAGATTGGTTAGTGTGTTGTGGTGTGAAAGAAAGTGGGTTCATGTCCGATAAATTTCGGGGACGAAATTTCCTTAAGTAGGGGAGAGTTGTAACACCCGAGTTTAGGGGCCGAGTGAAAATAATATTTTAATATTATTCGGGTTCGATTTTATAATTTAAATAAATTAAATAATGATTCGGGTTTTGTTTGCAAATAAAACAAAGGTGTTGGACCCAATTTTTAAACCAAGCCCAATAGCCATTCATTAATGGCATTTGTGTAAATATCAAATAAAACCCATTTTTATTACCTTATAATTCAAATAAACCCCAAAAATCCCATCATCATCTTCTTCAAAACAAAAACCCACAACAAGAGGAGGAGCTTACCTCTTGTTACTATTTCATCATCTTTCTTCCTCATCTATGGTGATTTTTGAAAGGTAAACATATATTCGACTTGTCCTCTCTTTCCTCTACATGCTAGTACTCTTAGATTTCATTAAAACCCATGATTTTTCATTTTGGTATTTTGAAAGTTTAGACTAAAAATGTCATCTTTGTTGTCTTAAACTAAAGCTTTTGATTTATTAACGATATATGAGTTGTTTACTATCTATAAGGTTCAACATATCCGATTTTTACATGGTTTTATGGTGTTTCCCGAAATTGGGTTTTAGGGAGGTTTTAGAGTGTTGAAATGTTGAATTTTGGGGGTGTTTTGTGTGAGAATTTGTGGGCTGGTGGTTAGGCTATTTATAAGGGTTGTTTTGGAAGCTTTTGGGAGTAGTTTAAGTGTGGGAATCATCGGTTTTGGACTGTGCAAAAGGGCTGCTCGGGAATTTCATTTTTGGGGTTGTTCTTGGTTCGAAAAACACGTGTTTGATGTTTGAATTGTATTCTGGGTTTGCTACATTGTGTTGTGGACTGATTTGAGGTTAATTTACTTGTGTTGGGGCGATTAGAAGCAAGGATTTGCGTGGTAAAGCTTTGGGATCGAATCCGGAAATGAGGAGGCTTGAGTCGGCTTTGCTTGGCTTGCTTAAGAAAGTAAGGTGAGTGGTTAATGTTTTAATTTGATTTTCTAAGGTTGGTTCAAGTACGTGGATGTGGAAATGATTTTCAAGAATCGTTTTGGTTCAAAGGTGATTTTGAAAGTGGTTTAGATTTGGCCTTGAAAGTGATTTAAACTCAAAGAGTAAGTTGATGTGAATTGCCTCTTTAATTTTTCCCCCTTTTTCCATTTGTTTTCATTACTTGAGGTGATGTTTTGTTAAGCATGAAATTTAAATACTTTGGGAAGAAGCATGATTGCTTAATATTATATCGTTGATCATGTATGACGGTAATAATGTTGATATTGATATGCCTTGTGAGATGTGTGTAAGTTGGTGCAGGTTGTGCACGAAAATGGTGAGTAAGACCATTTATGATTGGTAAGGTTGTAAGTAGTAAGTGATGCCTAATTGTGGATATTGTTGCAACTTGTTTTGGTTGTGCATGGTATAGTGAGTACATGTCGCATGATAGTGAGTGTATATTGTGTTGCATGGTTGGTGTCGAACCTCACGTGATGGTTGTCGTTGCTCCGGTGATGTGTAGTCCCGCCGGTAGCGAGTGGTGTAAGACTCCGGTGATGTGTAGTCCCGCCGGTAGTGACTAGTAGAAGAGTACTTTGATGTGTAGTCCCATTGGAAAACTACTAGTCGAAACGGTGATGTGTAGACCCACCGTGTGTGTTTGGTTATGCTCGTGCAAGTCATGTGTGCTCATGTTGTATCTCACTATATCATGCTCTTTTATGGCTTTGCTTAAATCTAGGATTATGTCTTCATGCATACCATGAAGTGTAATGCTATGATAAATGCCTATATTGTTGGTTTGTGGTTGAACTTGCATGTTAGCAAGAGGATTAGGTAGTTGAATGGATCTTTGTGTTGGCCTTTATTTTAAAGAAAGCTTTGAACCCTCCCTGCATTGTCGTAGTTATATTTTAGAGCTCCGCTCACTAAGCTTTATGCTTACGCTCTCCCTTTTCCGACAATGCAGATCTTTAGCTTGGAGTTAGCAAGGAGCAAGATAAGGGCGTCCAAGCGTGTGGTAGTTTGCTCAAGTATGGTTTAATTAAATAATGTAGTAGTCTAGCAATGGGAAATGCTACGTGTCTTAGGAACTTGTATCTAGACTCCGTTGCGTTGGTTTTATGTGTTAATGCCTTATATTGATGGATTTGTATACCATGTCTAAATTGCTTACCTCGTGTGTTGGTCATGTGCCTTGTGAGAATGTCAAATTGTGTGTATGCTGAAGTATGAGATTTTGGATGCTTAAACGTCATCTTTGATTCAATTGCATGTCTTCCTTGATGTATGTATATGTTGGGTGTTTGTATGGTTAAACAATGACCTTTAAATGTTGTATGAATGCTTGTTTGGGTCTAGGGAAGTCCTAAATTGCATCTAGGTCCGAGTCTTGTTCGTTTTAGTTGAGTTTGGAGGTTTTGCAATACAGGGGTATTGATACTGTTGGACCCGTATCGATACTGCCTTCTTGTTTCAGGCCTCGTGTATCGATACGCGAGGGGGGCGTATCGATACCATTTTGGTCACTGAAGCTACTGTCCATTTCGGTATCGATATGGGCCTCTGGTGTATCGATACCGTCATCTTAGCGTTGACCGTGGGAAGTCAACCGTTGGGGAGGGTATCAATACACTCCTTGGGCGTATCGAGACGGTCTCTACGGATTGACTTTGACCAGTTGACATAGTCAAGGGGTATCGATACTCCCCTTAGGTGTATCGATATCGCCTGCAGTTTAAGTTTAAAATTGGGCTGTAACAGGATTGTTTGAGTTCGTTCGATTGTTTTGTATATGTTGTTCCGTTGTATGATCACTTAGGGTTTAATATCCATTTAGACAAGATTTTAAAATGAAAAAAATAGGGTTGCTAACCGATGGAGAATCCTTAAGGGGTTTTCACTCAGTTTTCCCCGTGTAGCTCACTCGGACCGGTCATCCGGCCAGACCGGGACGAGGGGGTTACATAAAAACCTACCAAAGAATGAAGAGCAATTTCCCACAGTGAGGAGAGGAAAACGAGTGTTAGCTGTAAAAGAGTATGAAGCCGACAATTCCCTAAAGACACAGGTTGCATACCTCACAAAGGCAGTAGAAAATTTGCTAAAGAAAGATTCAAACCCTGTCAACTCTACAGAAGAGATATGTGAAACTTGCGGTGGGAATCAAAGTTCGGAAGATTACCCGTTACAGCTAGAGGAAGGGATGTATGTTGGAAATTACAACAAGTCGAGAAATTACGAATCCAACAATTACAATCCCAAATGGAGGAAAGATCCCAAGTTCTCTTGGAGTAATCCAAACAACGCACTAAATCCTCAGGTGCAGAACAACCAAAACCAGGGGCACCCAGAATCCTGACACGAGAGCAACCGCAACAGCAGCCGGCAGCCGCACCTAGTATACTGGAGCAGACTTTGGCCACATTCATGTCACAGACAGGAGCTTACATGGCAAACATGGATCGCTTCGTCAAGAAAATTGAGTCATTCATGGACAAGACAGAGATGAGAATGACTAACCATGATGCTACACTGAAATCACTAGAGACACAGATGGGCCAGGTTTCCCAGCATATTAAGCCGAGGCAAAACGGAGGATTCCCTAGTGATACTGAAGTCACTAGACAACCCACACATGAGCAGTGCAAAGCTATTACAACTAGGAGTGGGAAACAACTGCAAGGGCGGAGATGAAAACCGTACCGATTGAGGAAACAGCCCTAAAAACACTTGTCGCGAACACTGCCCCAGCAGAAGAGGAGAAACCTGCTGCCGACATACCTATCACGGCAGCAGAAGGGACAGAGGAGAAAGACAAGAATGCTGAAGAACCTAAGCCTCCTCAGATCCGGATACCATGTGAAGGACGTTTGGAAGATTATCGTCCTCCACCTCCTTTCCCACAGCGGTTACAAAAGCAGAAACATGAACACCAGCTCAAAAAGATCTATGATATTTTTAAGCAGGTTCACATCAATATACTGTTGTTAGAGGCCATCAAATAGATGTCCAGTTATACGAAATTTCTCAAGGATGCCATGTCAAAACGATCCAGACTTGGGGAATTCGAAACTGTAAAAATGACAGAGGGATGAATGACTATCTTGCACAAGCATCCACCCCAGAAAAAGAAGGATCCTGAGAGCTTCATCATACCGTGCATAATTGGTGACAAATTCATGGGTAAGACACTTTGTGATCTAGGTGCTAGTATAAATTTAATGCAAAAATCTGTTTCAGAAATTAGGTATTGGACGAGCATGGCCCACGACAGTCATGCTACAGCTGGCAGACCGCTCTTACGTTCAACCAGAAGGGAAGATCGAAGATATTCTGGTAAGAGTGGATAAGCTCATTTTTCCTGCTGACTTTCTTGTGTTAGACTGTGAAGCAGATGAAAATGCACCAATCATCTTGGGGCGACCCTTCCTAGCCACAGGCAGATCACTGATTGATGTAGAGAAGGGAGAACTGACAATGAGAGTAAGTGATCAAGAGATCAAACTCAATGTTCTCCAAGCAATCAAACATGCTGATGCAGAAGAAGAATGCAAGGCCATCACTGAAGTAATCCTTGACCAACCCTGCATCAGGTTGAGCTGCCATGACATTAAATTTGGTCACTGCCAACACAACCATCTGGAAGACTGTCACGGCAGCAATGACAACAGTGACTCATTCGATTCTGACATATCTGACACTAAAGGTCATGAGGAGGTAAATTGGATAGGAAATCGTCCATGTAAGTTATATGAGGCCCTAAACTATACCTCGAATGAACACATAATCCAAAAGCCTTCAACTGTAGAGCCACCTGTTTTAGACCTTAAGCCCCTATCAAGGCAGCTTAAATATGTTTTTCTTGGTTTAAATGATATGTTGCCCGTAATCATCTCTTCCAAGTTAATGCAGAAACAGGAACAACAACTAATTGGGATGTTGCAGCAGCATAAAAAGGCTATTGGATGGACGATAGCTAATATCCAAGGCATCAGTCCGGTATTATGTATGCATAAAATTCTCCTAGAGGATGATCATAAGTCGACCATTGATGCTCAGAGACGTTTAAACGATGTTATGCAAGAAGTGGTGAGAAAAGAAATTAACAAATGGCTTGACGTTGGGATAATTTATACCATCTCGGATAGTAAGTGGGTGAGCCCGGTGTAGTGTGTTCCTAAAAAGGGAGGAATAACCGTGGTGACCAATAAAGAGAACGAACTAATCCCAACCAGGACTGTGACCGGTTGGAGGGTTTGTATGGATTACCGAAAGCTTAACAAGGCTACCCGGAAAGACCATTTTCCCTACCTTTTATTGATCAAATGCTTGATAGATTAGCGGAAAAACCTTATTATTTTTTTCTTGATGGTTACTCAGGTTATAATCATATAGCTATTGCACTGGAGGATTAAGAGAAAACGACCTTCACTTGCCCATACGACACTTATGCTTTTTGGAGAATGCTATTTGGACTCTGCAATGCACCAGCAACCTTCCAAAGGTGCATGATGGCGATATTCTCTGACATGGTGGAGGACTTCCTGGAAATATTCATGGACGATTTTTCCGTCTTTGGAGATAGTTTTGAAGGTTGTTTAGGCAACCTACAGAAGGTTCTCGAAAGATGCGAGAAAGCGAACTTGGTCTTAAACTGGGAAAATTGTCACTTCATGGTGGATGAAGAGATAGTCCTAGGCCACAAGGTAAGCTGTCGCGGCATAGAGGTAGAAAGAGAAAAAAATCGAAGTCATCGAAAAGCTACCGCCACCCACCACAGTTAAGGGAATTTGGAGTTTCTTAGGGAATGCTAGGTTTTATCGAAGATTTATTGCAAATTTCTGAAAGATTATCAAGCCTTTATGCCACTTATTAGAGCAGAATCGTCCCTTTGACTTCAATACTGAATGTACTGAGGCATTTAGAATCCTAAAAGAAAAGTTAGTAACAGTCCCGATTGTACAGCCACCAGACTGGAGTTTGCCATTTGAAATTATGTGTGGTGCCAGTTACTACGTTGTAGGGGCAGCACTTAGGCAGAGGAAGGACAAGCTTTTCCACGTAATTTATTACGCCAGCAAAACACTAAATGATGCCCAGGTGAATTACACCACAACAGAAAAGGAACTGTTAGCAGTGGTGTTCTCAATTGACAAGTTTCGTTCGTACATACTTGGAACGAAGGTGGTGGTCCATACAGACCATTCAGCACTGAAGTATCTGTTCACTAAAAAATATGCAAAACCTAGACTGATATGTTGGATTCTGCTGCTGCAAGAGTTCGACATTGAAATCAAGGATAAAAAGGGGACAGAGAACCAAGTCGTAGACCACTTGTCAAGATTAGAGATGGGAAAGAGTCTACCGACAGACAAGACTAACATACTGGAGACCTTCCCTAACGAGCAGCTGTTTACTGCCACCAGCAATGTCGCGACAGCCATGGCGGCAGGTAAGTTTTCTGAACTTCCTTGGTACGCTGATTTTGTTAATTACATAGTTAGCGGAGTAATACCTCCTGAACTTAATTACCAAGCAATGAAGAGGTTCGAAAATGATGTAAAACATTATTATTGGGACGAACCTCTTCTTTTCAAACATTGTGTATATCAAATTATTAGGAGGTGTGTACCATAGGATGGACAAGAAGTTGTGCTTCATCATTGCCATGCTTCACCATATGAAGGAAACTTAGGTGGAAACAAAACCGCTGCCAAGGTTTTGCAATCTGGTTTTTATTGGCCCTCACTGTTCAAAGATGCCCAAGCATTCTACAAGAGCTGTGACAAATGCCAACGGACTGGGAATATCTCAAGAAGACATGAGATGCCACTAAAAAACATCTTAGAAGTTGAAATCTTCGATGTATGGGGGATTGACTTCATGGGACCATTCCCAGCATCATGTGGGAACCTATACATCCTACTGGAAGTGGATTATGTATCCAAATGGGTTGAAGTGATTGCCACACAAAAAATGATTCCAAGACTGTTCAAAGATTTCTGCACAAAAACATTTTCTCCAGGTTTGGCGTACCTAAGGAGATCATCAGTGATGAAGGGAGAAATTTAAGAAAATACGGCGTAAAGCACCGCATTGCAACATCATATCACCCTCAAACCAATGGACAGGCCGAAATATCCAACCGGGAAGTAAAGAACATTCTTGAGAAGATGGTTAAACCTACTCGAAAAGATTGGTCTTTACACCTCAATGATGCACTTTGGGCCTATAGAACAACATTCAAGACACCATTGGGAATGTCACCCTACAGGCTTATATATGGGAAAACATGCCACTTACCTGTCGAGATAGAGCACAAAGCTTACTGGGCTATCAAGGCAGTAAACATAGACTTAGATAAGGCAGGACAGAAGAGGCTACTTGACTTGAACAAGATTGAAGAAATTCGAGCAATGGCCTACGACAACACAAAGATTTACAAAGACAAAACCAAAAGGTGGCATGACAAGAAGTTGTTGCCACGATAGTTCTGCCCAGGGCAGTTTGTGTTGTTGTTTAACTCTAGGTTAAAACTTTTCTCAAGAAATCTTAAATCTAGATGGTCAGGCCCCTTCCAAGTTGTGCAGGTTTTCCCCTATGGTGCCATCACGATCAAATCCTTAAAAGATGAGCACCAATTCAAAGTCAACGGACAGAGACTAAAGCATTATCAGGGGACTGAAGCCCCGAGGATGCATGAAGTAGTTACTTTAGGAGATGCCCCTCAAGGCATCCCTAATTTAACTTAATTAATTTATTTTATTTTATTTATTTACTTGGAATTAAGAATTATTTTATTTTATTTTTAGGAACTAAGTTTTTATTTAAATTATTTTAGGAATTCAGGGAAACAAGGAGAGGAGAAGAAGTCAACCAGCCAACCATATCAAAAGCAGCCCAAAAAGCCCAATGGATGAGTCTGTCGTCACAGCCTATCATCAGCTGTCACGACAGACACGGAAAATACAGCCTGTCACCATGCTGTCGTGGTAGACACGCACACGCATAACAGCCGTGCAGTAGACACGGAAACGCGTGACAGACGCGTCAGAAACTGCGTAATAGTTGTCCCCGTTATTTGCGCCTTCCGTTACAACTCCAACGAGCAGAAACCCATTCATCTATATAAACCCCCATTCACTATTCATTTTTCACCTCACTTTTACTCTCTCAACTTGCTCTCTTTAGATCTAAAATTTTTCTTAATTTTTCATAGCCTTGCAACCATGACTAGTAGACAAACTCGCAGAAGTGCTGCCTCCAGCTCTGTCGCAGCAGTGAGCACACCCAGCCACAGTGCCATCCCAAACCGCTTTGCCTCCATCGACTCTGCCGGCAGATACTACCAATCTTTCCAGAAGAGGGAGATGTGGGAAGAAAGGGGTTTTCTCTACACTGAGCCCACAGAAGACCTAGGGCTTGAACCTTTCATCGCGAAGAAGATCCACGCCTTGAAGTGGCAGCGGTTTGCTGCCTAGCCGGAAGAAATGAATGTCACGCTAGTCCGGGAATTTTATGCTGCCGTCGACAGCAAGGATACCACAACCGTGACGGTACGAGGTAAAGAACTTACTTTTGAGCCTTCTTACATCAACACCCTCTATGGCCTTCATGTCAGTAGAAGGGAAGTCGCCAACAGAAGGTTCATTGAGAGTCTGTCGCCGGCAGACTATGATGCTGTGATGGCAGAAGTGACAGAAGAGGGGATAGAATGGAACACTGACCCAAAGCATCGGTGGACGGTGAAAAGAACTCAACTCACACCCGAGGCCAAATTATGGAACCACTTCGTAAAGAAGAGAATAATTCCGTCCTCTCATAACAGCACGGTCGACCGACCAAAGTTAGCACTTGTTCATTCAATTTTAAATGAAAGAACCATCAATGTCAGCCGATACATAAGGGAGGGGATTTTGGAATGTACTCTCCGACCATTGGGACCTCTTGTCTTTCTGTATCTCATCACCGAAATTTGCCGAGGCCACAACGTTCTAGAAATTTCCAAAGACTTCAAAGTCCGAAGGAAAGGGTGGACGAAACATAACATCTTCAGCCTCATAGAGCTAAAAGCAGCCACCCAACTGTCTTTCTTCAACCTGTCTGCCATAGTAGAGGAGTCGGCTGGCCCCAGTCAGCCAGAACCTGCCGCATCAGAGCAACAGCAGCCAACAGCAGTAGCCCCTCCAGCAGATGCCTCCACTCAGATTCTGGCCACACTCAAAAAGATGGAGGAAATGCAGCTTGGTCTGATGAGTTTCGTAAGGGACTTCACGGAAGCCACGATACATTTTATTCATAATAATTTCAATTTTGCAAATGTACAATTCCCTACCTTCCCAGAACAATATTTTGCTGCTCCTACAACTACTCTTGCTGCCACACCAAAAACCCCATCTGCTGCATCTACTCCTACTCCGGTTGCAACAGCTGAAGGTGACAACCACACTGCCACTGCCACTGCCAGAGGCGAAAAAAGAAAGGAGTCGTTGCCAGAACTCGACAATAATTACTTCGAAGGGTTCTCCTCTAATCTTTCTGGCAAGACTTTGACGGGGAGCCCTCTGTTGCTCGGAACCTTTTGAATGAATTCACTCCAATGAAGAGGCAGAAGCCCAACCAAGCTGGTGAAGGACCATCCGGCCAGGGCAAGTCTGCCAACAGCAGCAGGAGCTCCGAGGACGAGGTACAAGTGCTGGACAAGCTATCCCAAATCTCACCCACTCGTATCCAGCCGCCAAGGAAAGCCAAAAAGAAAACTGCCTCTGCCTCCCCTAGCACTCTGCCGGCACCCACAATGAAGGTCACTGACCGCCGGCAGCTACAAATCAGTAGCAGCGATGACAGCTCCTCAAATTAAGTTCTATCTTATTTTTGTTGTCTTGTTGTTTTATTTATATTGTGATGTATTTTGTTTTTTTTTCTTTTTCTTTTTCATCCCTGTCATCATGCATTGAGGGCAATGCAACCCTCGAGTTTGGGGGTGGCATCCCTCCATTAATGAAGTGTCTTTTGTGTTTTAAAATGATGTCTAAGTGTTAGTTACTATTTAGTTTATTTTTGTCAAAAAAAATCATTTGGCTTAAGTCTTTGAACTGAACTTACCTGTCGCGACAGGCTCTGTCGTGGCAGTGCCATTAGGATATTTTTAGGAACAGTTTAGAGCCTTACTATAGTTCTGGTCTTTAAACACCCTTTGTGACTCTTATGTTGTCTAGACTTCTACTAGTAAACTAGAATAGGAAAAGCTTAAACACTTGAGTTACCCCTAGAGGTGCCTAACACTGGCTCTAGGAAAAGAAGATAAGAAAATTTAGACTCAATACACCTAGAGGTGCCCAAAACCGGCTCTAGGAAGTTAGCTAGAGGTGCCCAAAAATAGGCTCTAGTCAAACTTAAAATAAGAAAAGAAAACCGAGTCTAAGAAAAACTAAAGGAGCCTAAGAATTGCCTCAAAGAAAATGAACGTTGGCATAAAAATTCAAGTAAGTAGCTTAAGTATTCTAGTAAATTAAAGGAGTCTAAGCACATATCTGTTCATAAAGCATGCACACACTACACGAGATCTATAGCATGGGTCCGAATAAATCCAAGAAATGTCCGACAAGGTGTTGTTCGTGATAGAGCATGTGTGGTAGGTAATAAAAAGTTCGTTGAATTAAGCCAAACCAAAAAAAATTAGGTCATAATTGCTTAAGGGCAAGCAAGAACTTGAGTTTGGGGGTGTGTTGAGTGTGCAAAAGTTCTACTTTTTACCCCTTATTTAACCCATATTTCTGCTGCATTCAAGCATAATTCATTGCATTTAGGTATAGTTTCACATATACATCACAATTAGATAAAATGGCACAGTTGCTACTGATTTTGACTGCTTTTGCAGGTATCTGCCGTGGCAGACTCAGGACAGCGAAGAAGCAGAGCTGGAACACAGGATTGGAGTCAAGAAGCAGGACGCTGTCGTGGCAGCCATGACGACAGCAATGGTGAAGGGAAAAGTGAAGTGGATCTCGACAGATAGAGGAATTCAAGCCGGTCTATCGTGGGCCACTCCTATATTTTTCTGAGCCCTAGAGCAGAATGAAGGCTAAGCCCAAAGTTCAAGGAAGAAACCCAAAGCAAGAAAAGAGGACGAGTTAAAGGCATCTACTTAGAAGATTTAATCTTAATTAGAGTTGTACTTTAGTTTGAACTTGTATTCTTACCTTATTAGAAAACTTAAACCCAAGGCCTATATAAAGGCATGAAATTCGACCTAGGGAAGGATATCTCATTCTCTAACCGTCTTCCCCAAAACCCTTGTCGTTTTCCCCCTTCACATCATGTTCTAAACTTCCCCTAGGGCTAAGGGTTGATTCTGTAAATTAGTTGCAAGGATTGTATTGTTTTAGGAATTTTCCGTTCAATGAAATTAAACTTCAAGTTTGCTTATTCTGGTTTCAACATCTTGCAAGAGTATCGGGAGAGCATTGTGAGATTATCTATTTACTTAATATCGGGAGAGTTAAGTATACGAAAGGAATAAGTACGTATTTTCCAGTTTATGGTTGAACTATCTCGGACCTAGGGATAGGACGAGGTTAAGTGGCTAAGGAAGAATTCAACAACATTGGTGTTCACCCTTTGATTAACGTCGGGAGGTATCATCCAAGAAGTGTCATCAACAGTACTTGGACCTAGGGATAGGACAAGTCACAGCATGGATTCTTGCCAAGCTTGAAGTACAGAGTTGTGTGATCACTGCCGCAACAACAATAGACTGCTACCGCGATAGGGACAATAACAGAACAAGAGTTCTTATACAGTGCAACACCTGCACTACCAAGCATATCAATATCGGCCTATTTCTTAACCCTGAAAACTTCGTTATCTTATATTCAGTATTTTTCAATATTATTTCTCAATAAATTAAACTCTTTTCTTTTTCTCTTGTGCAACAATCCAAGGATAAAGCTATTTCCAGTCCCTGTGGATTCGACATCCGATACCTTGAGTATCACTTTACTACTTGTGTCGTGTACACTTGCACTACATTGCGATAGGACTTTTGACACGCAACATATAGGAATAAGACAAACTAGGCAAGGCAATGAAACAGATTCATAATCATCAAAAACAAAATCTATCAGCCAAGCAAAGCAATCCCTAGATGGTGCACTCAGAAGACCAATAATCCCCTTGAATACAAAAGAAATGACTCCAGCGTGAAAGAGACTTCAAAAAAAAGGCAAGATGAAACCAAACATAGAGAGTGATAAACTGTAGAGAAAGTAATAGAGCCACAAGGAGATGGGGAATGGCGTGGAGAGGGGAAAGCAGACTAGAAAGTGGGAATTCGTCAAGGGGGAAGAAAAATAATAAAAACCGTTACCGGTGACAAAAGGGACCGTGGGAAACTCCGGCAGCCAAAGAACACACCTAAATGCTTCAGAAAGCCAACTCCGGTGAGGAGCTGCGCAGGAAAAGAAGAAAAACAAACCCGTGACACATCCTCTATGTCTCTACCGCCTTGGCTCCACTGAGCAAACCACCAGTCGTCACCGTCCCCTGAAAATCCAACAATCTGGTGACCAACAGACGGGGACGAAGCCACCCGTAAACAGCGACCAACACAACAAAGCGGAAACATAAGATCAAAGCCAACGCTTGAGGCTCGGGAACTTCGGATGGGAGAGGAATTGGGGCGCGTGGAGCTCAATCGCCCGAATCTTTCAATGCTTAGCTCAGGTCGTTGTGAACTTGAACTTTCTCAAGTCAAAATTTTTCTAAAGTCAAATTTTCTCTCACTCAAAACTTTATAAGCTTAGGGTCCATTTGGTTTTAAAATACAGAGACCATTTTTATTTTCGTTTTTCCTAGACCAAAAGTACGATCCCTTGATATTTCACTCAAATTATTCAGGACTAGCACTGGAAAAAGTCAACCTCGTCACAAAACCACCTCTTTCTAGAGAGACAATTTCTAAATCACGCCTTCACCTTCCCTTTTTTTAAAAAAATAGACCTAAAGTTAATCATTACTTCAAAGGTAATGACATCAAATTCAAAATGTTCATATATGCACGATCCTTTCTACGAATAGACAATATGGGACAATTATGGGTGACCAACTCGACTTGAGGCATAAAACTTGGCTCGAAATTTCACAAACTCGATAAGACAAAATTTCAAATAAAGTTTGAGTTATAAAATAGAAATTCGAATAACTCTAATAACTTAAAATTTTTAATAATTAGTGGATTGATTTTTAAGATCAAATCGAGTCCTTCAATTTTTCCTTATATATATATATATATGAAGAAATATATGCCACGTATGAAAAAAATATGAAGAAGTATATATATATATATATATATATATATATATATATATATATATGATTAGACAAAGTCATTTAAATTGGAATCAAACCGAACTATAACGTGATAAATAATTACAATTAAATTTGTATAGGAACTCGAAAACTCAACCCGAAACAAAAAAAAATTCAAATAAAGTTTGAGTTGTAAAATATAATGCGTCAACTGTTGAGTGTATAAAAGTTCTATATTTTACCCCTCATTTACCCATAATTCTAATGCATTCAACCATATTTCATTGTATTTAGGATAGATTTTTACATATACATCACAAATAGATAAAATGGCACAGTTGCTACTGATTTTGGTCACTTTTGCAGGTATCTGCTGTGGCAGACTCAAGGCAGCAAGGGAGCAAAACTGGATCACATGACTGGAGTCAAGAAGATAATGTTGTCGTGGCCACTGTCGTGGCAGCCATGACGACAGAATTGGTGAAAGGGAAAAGTGAAGTGGAGCTCGACAGAAAGAGGAATTCAAGCCGGTCTGACGTGGACCACTCCTATATTTTTCTGAGCCCTGGGGTAGAATGAAGGCCAAGCCCAAAGTCCAAGAAAGAAACCCAAAGCAAGAAAAGAGGACGAATTAAAGGCATATACTCAGAAGATTTAATCTCCAATAGAGTTGTACTTTAGTTTAAACTTGTATTCTTGTCATATTAGAAAACTTGGACCGAAGGCCTATATAAAGGCATGTAATTCGACCTAGGAAAGCATATCTCTTACCTAGCCGTCTTCCCCAAAACCCTTGTCGTTTTCCCCCTTCTCATCATGTTCTAAACTTCCCATAGGGCTAAGGGTTGATTCTGTAAAGTAGTTGCAAGGATTTTACTGTTTTAGGAATATTTCTGTTCAAGCAATAAAACTTCAAGTTTATTTATTCTGGTTTTTAATATCTCGCAAAAGTATCGGGAGAGCATTGTGAGGTTATTTATTTGTTTGATATCGGGAGAGTCAAGCATACGAACGAAATAAATACGAGTTTTACAGTTTATGGTTAAACCACCTCGGCTTAGGGATAAGTACGAGGTTAAGTGGCTAAGGAAGAATTCAACAACATTGGTGTTCACCCTTCGATTCACGCCGGGAGGTATCATCCAATAAGTGTTCATCAACAGCACTTGCGCCTAGGGATATGACAAGTCATAGCAGGGATTCTTGCCAAGCTTGAAGTACAGAGTTGTGTGATCGCTGCCGCGACAACAACTGACTTCTGCCGCGACAAGGACGACGACATAACAGAAGTTTCTATTCAGTGCAACACCTACACTACCGAGCAAATCAATACCGGCCTATTTCTTAAACCTGATCTTTTACTCATTTAATTTAGTTATTATTCACGATTACTCCACAAACAATTTAAATTCTTTCTCTCTCTTGTGCAACAACTATAGGATAAAGCTATTTCCAGTCCCTGTGGAGACGATATCCGATACTCCAAGTATCACTTTACTGCTTGCGTCGTGTACACTTGCACTATTTGCAATAGGACTTTTGACACGCAACAAGTTTTTGGCGTTGTTGCCGGGGACTGGCAACATATCTTTACCTTTACTTTTATTGTACTCTTTCTTTTTAATTTTTCTGTTTTTATTGGTATTGTTTACCATGTGCTTTTCACAAGGTTTTTCTGTTTGCTTATGCGCAAATCTAGACGAGGCAAAGAACCAGAGTACGAACTAGACCCTGAAATAGAACGTACGTGTAACCTCAGAAATCGAGTCCGCCTTTTGATAGCAAGAAACGACTATCTTGAGGAACAATTAGAAGCAATGAACAACGGGGTAAATGATAACCAGAGGGATGCTGAAGATCCTCCCCTAGATGCCCAGAATGGACGGCCTGCCGCTGCCACTTCCGCACGACAGTCCTGCCGCGACTACATGATCAATGACCATGTTGAACTGGAGACCACCTTGCCAGACGTGGAAGCTGAGAATTTTGAGATGAAACCTGTTATGTTCAGCATGATAAATTATGATGGCCAGTTTAGTGGTGCTGCAACAGAGGATGCTCGAGAACATCTGAAAACGTTCCAAGAAATTTGTGGATCATTTAGATTGCCAGGAATAAATTTGGAAATACTGAGGCTCCGGTTATTTTCTCATTCACTGAGAGACAGAGCTAAAACTTGGTGGAATAAACTAACACCAGGTTCAATGCGAACTTGGGCGGATCTTTCTCATGAATTCTTATCTCGTTTTAATCATTCTCACTTATTTGAGCGTTTTAATCCTAATGCATGGATTCCCCGTGTGGAATCAGGTCGTTAAATTCTACAATGCTGCCAACACACACACTAGTATAAGATTAGATTCAGCAGCAAATGGGCTACTATTGGATAAAGATCCAGACGAAGCAATGGTGGTGTTGAAAAACTTAGCAAAGAATGACGAGTAATTCCCTACAGCGAGGAGAGGTAAACGAGGGATAACTGTAAAGGATTAAGAAGCTGACAATTCCTTGAAATCACAGGTTGCTTACCTCACAAAGGCGGTGGAAAATCTGTTACAGAAAGATTCTAAACCTGTCTATTCTGCAGAAGAGGTATGTGAAACTTGTAGTGGGAACCACAGTTCGGAAGACTGTCCGTTACAGTTAGAAGAAGGGATGTATGTTGGAAATTATAACAAGCCAAGAAACTACGACTCCAAAAATTACAATCCCAACTAGAGGAAAGATCCCAAGTTTTCCTGGAGCAATCTGAACAATGCACTGAATCCTCAGATGCAGAACAACCAAAACCAAGGGGCACCCAGAATCCTGTCGCGACAGCAGCCACAACAGCAACCGGTAGTCGCACCTAGTATACTGGAGAACACATTGGCCACATTCAGGTCACAGACAGAAGCTTACATGGCAAACATGGATCACTTTGTTAAGAAAACTAAGTCATTCATGGACAAGACAGAAATGAGGATGATAAACCATGTGGCTACCCTAAAATCCCTGGAGACACGGATGGGCCAGGTTTCTCAACACATCAATCTAAGGCAAAACAGAGGATTCCCTAGTGATACTAAGGTCACTAGAATACCCACACATGAGCAGTGTAAAGCAATCACAACAAGAAGTGGGAAACAGTTACAAGGGCCGGAGACAAAGAACATACCAAGTAAGGAACCAACCCTAGATACACCTACCATAAATACTGCCCCATCATAGGAAGAACAACCTGCTGCCGACACACTTGTCGCGGCAGTAGAAGGGACAGAGGAGCAATTAGAGGATGTTGAAGAACCTAAACCTCCTCAGATCCGAATACCATGTGAAGGACGTCTTGAAGATTACCGTCCTCCACCTCATATTCCACAGCAGTTACAAAAACAAAAACAAGAGTACCAGCTCAAAAAGGTTTATGATATTTTTAAGCATGTGCACATTAATATACCGATGTTAGAGGCCATCAAGCAGATGCCCGATTATGCGAAATTTCTCAAGGACGCCATGTCAAAAAGGTCCAGACTTGGGGAATTTGAAATGGTAAAAATGACAAAAGGATGCACGACTATCTTTCACAGGCATCCACCCCAGAAGAAGAAGGATCCTGGGAGCTTCATCATACCATGCAAAATTGGTAACAAATTCGTGGGTAAGGCACTTTGTGATCTTGGTGCTAGCATAAATTTAATGCCAAAATCTGTGTTTCAGAAATTAGGTATTGGATGAGCACGACCCACGACAGTCATGTTGCAGTTGGCAGGTCGCTCTTACGTACAACCAGAAGGAAAGATCGAAGATATTCTGGTAAGAGTGGATAAATTTATTTTTCCTGCTGACTTTCTTGTGTTGGACTGTGAAGCAGATGAAAACGCACCGATCATCCTGGGGCGACCCTTCCTAGCCACACGCAGATCTGTGATTGATGTAGAGAAAGGAGAACTTACCATGAGAGTGAATGATCAAGAAATCAAACTCAATGTTATCCAAGCAATTAAACATGTTGATGTAGAAGAAGAGTGCAAGGCCATCGCTGAAGCAATCCTTGACCAACTCTGCATCAGGTCGAGCTGCCATGACATAAAATTTGATCACTGCCACAGCAGTCATCTGGAAGACTGTCACGGCAGCAACGACGATAGTGACTCCTCCGATTCAGACATATCTGACATTGAAGGTCATGAGGAGGTAAATTGGATAGGCAATCATCCAGGTAAGTTCTTCGAGTCCCTAAATTATACCTCCAATGAACATATAATCCAAAAGCCTTCAGTTGAAGAGCCATCTGTTTTAGATCTTAAGCTCCTTCCAGGGAAGCTTAAATACATCTTTCTTGGTTTAAATGATATGTTGCTCGTAATCATCACTTCCAAGTTAATGTAGAAATAGGAGCATCAACTAATTGGAATGCTACAGCAGCATAAGAAGGCCATTGGATGGACAATAGCTGACATACAAGGCATCACTCTAGCATTATGTATGCACAAAATTCTCTTGGAAGATTATCATAAGCCAACTATTGATGCCCAAAGACGTTTAAACGACGCTATGCGAGAAGTGGTGAGAAAAGAGATTATCAAATGGTTTGACGTAAGAATCATATACGCCATCTCGGATAGTAAGTGGGTGAGCCCGGTGTAGTGCGTACCTAAAAAGGGAGGAATAACCATGGTGACCAACGAAGAAAACAAACTAATCCCAACCAGGACTATGACCAGTTGGAGGGTTTGTATGGATTACCGGAAGCTTAACAAAGCTACCGGAAGGACCATTTCCCCTACCTTTTATTGATCAAATGCTTGATAGATTAGCGGGGAAACCTTACTATTGTTTTCTTGATGGCTACTTAGGTACAATCAGATAGCAATTGCACCGGAGGATCAAGAGAAAACTACCTCCACATGCCTGTACGTCACTTATGCTTTTCGGAGAATGCAATTTGGACTCTGCAATGCACCATCATTTTTCCAAAGATGCATGATGGCAATATTCTCCGACATGGTGGAGGACTTCCTAGAAATTTTCATGGACGACTTCTCCGTCTTTGGAGATAGTTTTGAAGGTTGTTTAAGCAACCTACAGAAGGTTCTTGAAAGATGTGAAAAGGCGAACTTGATCTTGAACTGGGAAAATGCCACTTCATGGTGGATGAAGGGATAGTACTAGGCCACAAGGTAAGCTGTCGCGGCATAGAGGTAGACAGAGCAAAAATATAAGTCATCGAAAAATTGCCACCACCCACCACAGTCAAGGGGATTCGGAGTTTCTTAGGACATGCTCGGTTCTATCGATGATTTATTGCCAATTTCTCGATGATTACCAAGCCCTTATGCCTCCTACTGGAGCAGAACCAGCAGACTGAATGTACTGAATGTACTGAGGCATTCAAAATTATGAAAGAGAAGCTGGTAACAGCTCCGATCGTACAACCACCAGACTGTAGTTTGCCATTTGAGATAATGTCTGATGCCAGTGACTATGTTGTAGGGGCAGCACTAGGGCAGAAAAAGGATAAGCTCTTCCACGTAATCTACTATCCCAGTAAAACATTGAATGATGCCTAAGTGAACTACACCACGATACAGAATGAACTATTAGTAGTGGTATTCTCAATCGAAAAGTTCCATCCATACATACTTGGAACGAAAGTGGTGGTCCATACAGATCACTCAGCACTGAAGTATCTGTTCACGAAAAAAGATGTAAAACCGAGACTGATACGTTGGATTCTGCTACTGCAAGAGTTCGACATTGAGATCAAGGATAAAAAGGGAATAAAAAACCAAGTAGCAGACCACTTGTCGAGATTAGAGACGAGAATGAGTCAATCAACAGATAAAACCAACATAATGGAGACCTTCCCGGACGAGCATCTGTTCGCTGCCATCAGCACTGCCGCGATAGCCATGACGGCAGGTAATCTTACTAACATCTCTTGGTACGCTGATTTTGTTAATTACATAGTTAGTGGGGTACTACCCCCTGAACTTAATTACCAAGCAAGGAAGAGGTTCCAAAATGATGCAAAACATTATTATTGGGACGTACCTCTTTTTTTCAAACACTGTGCAGATCAGATTATTATAAGATGTGTGCCACAGGATGAACAGGAAGTCGTGCTTCACCACTGCCATGCTTTCTCATATGGAGGACACCTAGGTGGAAACAAAATTGCTGCCAAAGTTCTGCAATCCGGTCTTTATTGGCCAATATTGTTCAAAGATGCACAAGCCTTTTACAAGGGATGTGACAAATGCCAAAGGACTGGGAACATATCGAGAAGGCATGAGATGCCACCGTAGAACATTTTAGAAGTCAAAATATTCGATGTATGGGGAATCGACTTCATGGGACCATTCTTAGCATCTTGTGGGAACCTTTACATCCTACTGACAGTGGATTATGTGTCCAAATGGGTAGAGGCGATCGCCACTCAGAAAAATGACGCCAACACTGTTCAAAGATTTCGACACAAGAATATCTTCTCCAGATTTGAAATTCCCAAGGCGATCATCAGTGACGAGGGGAGACACTTTGATAACAGGGTAATTGCTGCTGCCTTGAGAAAATACGGAGTAAAGCACCGAATTGCAACAGCATACCACCCTCAAACCAATAGGCAGGCCGAGATATCCAACCGTGAAGTAAAGAACATACTTGAGAAGATGGTTAAACCCACTCGAAAAGATTGGTCTTTACACCTCAATGATGCACTATGAGCCTATAGAACAACATTCAAAACATCATTGGGAATGTCACCCTACAGACTACTCTATGGGAAAACATGTCATTTACCTGTTGAGATAAAACACAGAGCTTACTGGGCTATCAAAGCAGTAAATATGGACTGGGATAAGGCAGGACAAAAGAGGCTACTGGATTTGAACGAAATTGAAGAAATTCGAGCAATAGCCTACGACAATGCCAAGATCTATAAAGATAAAACCAAAAGGTGGCATGATAGGAAGCTGCTGCCACGACAGTTCTGCCCAGGGCAGCAGGTGTTGTTGTTTAACTCTAGGTTAAAGCTTTTCCCAGGAAAGCTTAAATCTAGATGGTCTGGTCCTTTCCAAGTAGTCCAATTTTTCCCCATGGTGACATTACAATCAAATCCCTAAAGGACAAGCACCAGTTCAAAGTCAACGGACAGAGACTAATGCATTATCAGGGGACTGAAGCCCCAAGGATGCAAGAAGTAGTTACTTTAGGAGATGCCCCTCAAGGCATCCCTAATTTAACTTAGTTCTTATTTTATTTTATTTTATTTATTTATTAGGAACTACGATTTAATTATTTTATTTTAGGAATTAATAGTTTATATTATTTATCTATTTTTTAGGAAACAAAGGAAACATGGAAAAGAGAATGAATGAACCAACCCACCATACCCACAGCAGCCCAAAAAGCCCAACGGATGAGTCTGTCGTCACAGCCTGTCATTAGCTGTCGCGACAGACACGGAGAAGACAACCTGTCACCAAGCTGTTGCGCCAGACATGCAAACGCGTAACAGACGCGCAGCAGACACGGAAACGCGTGACAGACATGTCAGAAACCGCGTAACAGCTGGCCTCGTTATTCGTGCCTACCGTTACAGCTCCAACGGGCAGAAAATATCTTTCTATATAAACCCCCTTCACTATTCACTTTTCATCTCATTCTCATTCTCTCAACTTGTTTCCTCTGTTTAGATCTTTAAAATTTCCTTTACATTTTCTACAGTCCTTGCAAAATGTCCAGCAGACAAACCCGTCGTAGTGCTGCCTCCACTTCTGCCGCAGCAGTCTCCACCCCAAGCCATAACGCCATTCCGGACCGATTCGTCTCCACCGACTCTACCACAAGATACTACAACTCCTTCCAGAAGAGGGACATGTGGGAAGAAAGAGGGTTTATTTACACAGAACCCATGGGGGACCTAGGGCTCAAAAACTTCATAGCCCGAAAAATCCAAGCCCTCAAATGGCAGCAATTTGCTGCCCAACCGGAGGAGATGAACATCACACTCGTCAGGGAGCTCTACGCTGCCATCGACAGCAAAGACACCATGATAATGGCAGTTCGAGGTAAACAACTCTCCATTGAGTCTGCCTACATCAACACCCTCTACGGCTTATATGTGAGTAAAAAGGAGGACTCCCACAAAAGATTCGTGAACAGTCTGTCACCGGATAACTACGACATGGTCATGGCAGAGCTCACCGAGAAAGGGATAGAGTGGAACACCGACCCTAAACACCGATGGACGGTGAAGAGAACTCAGTTGACTCCACAAGCCAAATTGTGGAATCACTTTGTGATGAAGCGCATCATGACATCCTCCCACAACAACACCGTAGACAGACCAAGGTTAGCCTTTGTGCATTCAATTTTAAATGAAAGATCAATAAATGTCAGCCGTTACATACGGGGGGAATACTTGAGTGTGCCCTCCGACCATCGGGTCCCCTCGTCTTCCCATACCTCATTACAACCATCTACCGAGGCCACAATGTACCGGAGATTGCTAAAGACGTTAAAGTCCAAGGAAAGGGATGGACGCAGCGGAACGTTTTCAGCCTCATGGAGTTGAAAGCTGCCACCCCACTGTCATACTTCAATCCTTCTGCCACGGCAAAACATATGGCAGGCCCCAGTTCCCAGAATCTTCCGCAGCAGAACAACAGTAGACGACATCAGCACCTCCATCAGACACCTCTGCCCAGATTCTATCGACGCTGAAAAGAATGGAGGAAAGGCAGCTCGGACTGATGAGCTGCATGAGGGATTTCACGGCAGCAACGGTAAACTTTATTCATAATGGTTTACATTTTACACATGTGTTGTTTCTCTACTTCCCAGAACAGTTCTTTGCTGCCCCCACACCTACACCTACCCCTGCTGCAAGCCCTAGAACTCCATCTGCTACCTCCACACCTACACCGGCCACGACAGCTGAAGGCGGCAGACAATCTTCCAATGCCAGAGGCGAGAAAAGAAAGGACCCCTTGCCGGAACTCGACTCAGAATATTTTGAAGGGTTTTCCTCCTCATCTGTTTGGCAGGATTCTGACGACCAGCCCTCAGTTTCCCGAGACATCTCCAAGGACTACCTGCCAATGAAAAAGAAGAAGCTCAACGAGACTGGCGAAGGACCCTCCGGCCAAGGCAGATCTTCCAGCAGCAGCAGTAGCAGCACCAACTCCGATGATGAGGTTGAGGTACTGGACAAACCCCCACACATCTCACCAACACGTGTCCAACCACCCCGGGAAGCAAAGAAGAAGGTAGCCTTTGCCTCCCCTAGCACACTGCCAACCCCTGCCATGAGTCACTGCCCGCCGGCAGCTCCAGATCAGCAGCAGCAGGGACGACAGCTCCTCAACTTAAGTTTCTATATTATATTTGTTGTCTTACTGTTTTATTTCTTTTGTGATGTATTTTATTTTTCTGTTTTTATCTTTCATGTTGTCATGCATTGAGGGCAATGCAACCATCGAGTTTGTGGGTGGCATCCCTCCATCAATGAAGTCATAGTTATGTCTTAAATTTGTGTCTAAGTTTTAGTTATTATTAAATTTATTTTTGGTTAAAAAATAATAATAATTTTGGCTTAAGTCTTTGAACTAAACTTACCTATCGCGACATACTTTGTCGTGACAGTGCCTTTAGGAAATTTTAGGAACTGTTTAGAGCCTTACTATAATTCTGATCTGTACAACACTCTTTGTGACTCTTATGCTATCTATATTTCTGTAGTACACTGGAATGGTAATGTTTACTTACTTGACATTGCCCCTAGAGGTGCCTATCACTGGCTCTAGGAAAAGCATAAAAAAAAGAAAAAATTCAGACTTGTTTGCTTGCAAAAACTGCCTTGCACTGATTTTAGGAGATTTCTCTTTAAGCTTAAGTTAGAAAAACTAAAGGAGCCTAAGAATTGCCTCCAGAAAAGATGCAGTTAAATCAAGGGTCAGAAAAAACAAAAGGAGCCTAAGAATTGCCTCTAGAAAAAATGAATTAGGCATAAACTCAAGTTTGTAAGCATGCTTATTATGGTAGATTAAAAGAGTCTAGACACATAGTTGTTCACAAAACCCGCACACACCACACAAGAATTATAGTATGGTTCCGAATAAATCCGGAAACACCCAATAAGGTATTGCTCTTGATAGGGAATAAGTGGTAGGTAAGGAAAGGTTCACTGAATTAAGCCAAGACAAAAAAAATTATTTTTAGTAGGTAGTATTTGCTTGAGGGCAAGCAAGAACTTAAGTTTGGGGGTGTGTTGAGTGTATAAAAGTTCTATATTTTACCCCTCATTTACCCATATTTCTGCTACATTCAAGCATATTTCATTGCATTTAGGATAGATTTTTACATATACATCACAAATAGATAAAATGGCACAGTTGTTACTGATTTTGGTCACTTTTGCAGGTATCTGCTGTGGCATACTCAGTGCAGCAAGGGAGCAAAATTGGATCACAGGACTAGAGTCAAGAAGATAATGCTGTCGTGGCCACTACCGTGACAGCCATGACGACAGAATTGGTGAAAGGGAAAAGTGAAGTGGAGCTCGACAGAAAGAGGAATTCAAGCCGGTATGACGTGGACCACTCCTATATTTTTCTGAGCCCTAGGGCAGAATGAAGGCAAAGCCCAAAGTCCAAGGAAGAAACCCAAAGAAAGAAAAGAGGACGAATTAAAGGCATATACTCAGAAGATTTAAACTCCAATAGAGTTTTACTTTAGTTTAAACTTGTATTCTTGTCATATTAGAAAACTTGGACCGAATGCCTATATAAAGACATGTAATTCGACCTAGGGAAGCATATCTCTTGCCTAGTCGTCTTCCCCAAAACCCTTGTTGTTTTCCCCCTTCTCAACATGTTCTAAACTTCCCCTAGGGCTAAGGGTTGATTCTGTAAAGTAGTTGCAAGGATTTTACTGTTTTAGAAATATTTCTGTTCAAGCAATAAAACTTCAAGTTTATTTATTCTGGTTTTTCATATCTCGCAAGAGTATCGGGAGAGCATTGTGAGGTTATTTATTTGTTTGATATCGAGAGAGTCAAGCATATGAACAAAATAAATACGAGTTTTCCAGTTTATGGTTAAACCATCTCGACTTAGGGATAAGTACGAGGTTAAGTGGCTAAGGAAGAATTCAACAACATTGGTGTTCACCCTTCGATTCACGCAGGGAGGTATCATCCAAGAAGTGTTCATCAACAACACTTGGGCCTAGGGATAGGAAAAGTCATAGCAGGGATTCTTGCCAAGCAATTTAAACTCTTTCTCTCTCTTGTGCAGCAACTATCGGATAAAGCTATTTCTAGTCCTTGTGGAGACGATATCCGATAATTCAAGTATCTCTTTACTACTTGCGTCGTATACACTTGCACTATTTGCGATAGGACTTTTGTCACGCAACATCAACTAAAATAACTCGAAAATTTTTGACTCGATTCGACTCGATCGAACGCTCACCCTTAAGGACAACTCGTGTTAACTTTGCAAATAAACATAAACAATTGGGACATACAAAAAAATAAAAAAAATATTATATAATCATGTATTATTTCCTTTTTAGATGATCATGTGATCAAAGAAATTTATTCCTTAATAATCTCTAAAGCAAGTGGTTAAAGTTTCAGTTGACTTCATCTCCTTACCCTAGGTTGTGGGTGCAAGACCCAACAGAAGTAAAATTCTCCTTTCCCCCTCTAGGTAGAAATTGTTCAAAAAAATATTATTCGGGAATACATATCCTTTTGAGGACAATCTTTCTGTTACAAGTATATTTATATATGAAATGACATTTGGCATTCCTTATTTATCTCTTCACACAAAGAGAATATTTATTGTTGCCCATTTTAAGTTTTTAACCTAATATAATTTATTATACTCGCTCCAATAAATACTTTGAAAAACCTAAAAAATTATATATGCGTACATCCGCTCACGTTTTATGGGGTTATTCCTATAATAGCACTCTAATGGTCTAAATTTTCCAAAATAGTATATGGCCTCCATTATTTCCTAAGATATCACCCTTATAGATATAATTAAACTCGCCCTTGTAATCACTAATTTTGTCCGGACCTTGAACCCCTTTAGTTTATGTTAATCTAGGGCTTATATCGGGATGTTATATAATAATAATAATAAAAAAGGGAAAAAGTTTAGAAAAAAAAGAAAAAGAAATACTATTTGTTACTTTTTATTATTATCAATCATCATTACTATCACTTAGTATTTTATTAATATTATTACGTACTATGTATCATTATTAATAATAATTATATTATTATATATTATTATTATTTATGATATTAGTTATTTATTGTTATTATCATTTAAGTTGCTATTATTTATTATTATTGTTATTATTATTATTATTAATATTTATCATTATTATTATAACTATCATTATTAATAAAATAAAATAAATGAATGAATAAAGAGAGCCCAATTTTCATTAATAACAGCTCACTTATACCAAAAAAAGCCCAATAAAAATAATAATACATGTCAAGCCCGAATAATCCTCTTTGAAGGGAATTAACTATTTATGAACCACCTCATGCTATTTTACACCTTTTAAATAATAATATTTTAGATTTAAGAATGTTGTAGAACCCTTTTGGTAATTTTTGTTCTTTACAATTTAAAGAAATAAACATATGGAAAAAACATTTGAATTTTTTAAACCGCACCGCATGTATGGCGAGTTCTAAATAAAATTAAAAATAATAATTTTTATCTATATTGAGTAATAATGGAGGCCAGATGCTATTTTAGAAAATCTAGACCATTAGGTGCTATTATAGGGATAACTTGTTTTATTTATTTATTTTTAAAAATTGAACGACCTCGTTTTAATACTTGAAAAATAAAAATCAATAATATAAAAGGTAATGTATCAAAATGGTAACTAAACTTTGTTTAAAAAACAAAACGTTAACCGAACTTTTAAAAGTTAAAAATAACAATTAAATTTTATGTTTTATTACAAAACCGCAATTCGGACGTTAAAGGCCGTTAAGTACTAACGTGGTTGTTATAAAACTTTGTATAATAGCACATCTAATTCTCTATATTTATAGATTCAAACAATATAGTTTTAATTTAAAAATTTTATTAAATTTATCCCTTGTTATTTACACATTCTTTCAATTCTGTCCTATTTAATCCTTCATGAAAAATAAAACATATACATAACGATATAAAGCATTTACAAACCTAGGAAATGAACACAATTTATCTTCCGAATCCTTCTTAACAACAAGGCCTTCCCAACACCAATACATGAAGCACTGCCTCAAGCAGACTAGCATAATGTGCAAGATGCAACACCAGGTCGAATAGGGTCAAATAGCGGGAATCAATCTCAGGAAATCGGTGGATAATCATAAAGGAAAGGCGTGATCTAGTCTAATTCTGGAATTTTAATTTTGTTCCAAAGGTTTATGCTCATCAATGCAATAATTGGCTTTTTGTTGTTTTAGTATAATTTCAATCAATTGCTACTTTTTTTTACTTTAATATATATATATTTTTCATTTCTGCAAACTTCCATAGTTGACATTCAATGGTACTGCATGTCAAAATAGCAAGCAAGAAACAAAGCTTAAGATTAATTATCTAAATATAGAGGATTAAATGTGTGTCTGGTTTTGCGGTGCTAGAATTGATTTTGGATTATCGTAATTTTATAAAATTAAGGGAAAACTACACCGGTGGTCCCCAAACTATTACCATTTTCCTATTTTGGTCCTCAAACTATGTTTTTCGGCAAAATCGTCCCTTTTGTTTTATAGTTCTCCTGTTTTAGTCCCCGGCGTTAAATAGCTAAGGGTTTTGCTGACGTGACATTTTTTTAAGAGGAGAGAGAAAGATTAAAAAATATTTAAAAAATATAGTTTAGGGACCAAAATAGGAAAACGGTAATAGTTTAGGGACCAACGGTGTGGTTTTCCCTAAAATTAATCACGATTGTGTAAAAATATAGTGTAAAAACCACGACGAAACGCAAAAGCTACTTATACCTTGTTTTTCTCAAAATCACGTTTGGGGTCTAAAATCACGTTTGAATTTTCAAATTCAAACATGTTGGCACGATAACTGAGGCATGTTTTTTCGTTGAATCGAGATTTTTGGACCCCAAATGTAAAATCAAACATGCACTAAATAGACTAAATTGAAAGAACGTGTAAATAACGATGACTAATTTTAGTATTTTTTAAAATTTAATATTAAATTAATTGAATGTGTAAATAACGTCTAAATTAACAAAATATAAAGCTTAATTTTATTTTATAATTTTTTAAAAGATTGATTACCTTTTTTAATAAAGTTTAGTTACCACTTCACCAAAAAAAAAATAATAGAAAAACCGAAACCCCACCGTAAACCGTAAGAAGAGAAACATGATTCCGATAAGCTGTCCAAGCGGAGCTTTGTCTGCTAAAACATGATTCCGACGGAGGCCTAGGCTCTGCCCCCAAACAATCTCCCCTTCCGCCTCCTCCTTTCACCAATGACGACACCGTTTTCGTCTTTGGAAGGGGTTATCCAGTTTGAAAAGCCCAGTTCCTCTTCTCGTGTTTCCGAATGGAGGTAAGTAATACTTTTCCCCCCTTTTTCTTTTAATTGTTTCAATTTTCATGTAACAGTGGAGTGGCTTTGCTTTCTGGTGGGGATGTCTTGGCTTTGCTCTTGTTTTCCGCTATTGGAAGATACAATCATGGTCTCCCCATTTTTGCAAACTGACCCTTTCTTGGCTTTCTTTAGTTAATTTCACATTTCCTTGTAATTTGAGGAAAATGTCATTATATAACTTTGTAAAAGTGGAATTGTGTTTTGAGTGCATACTTCCTTGGAGCCAATGGTCTATCCAAAGCAGTTTCCGCTGCTGCTTTGGGAATTCCTGTAAGTTGCCCTATTTCTTGTTTTCCAATTTCCAACCATTAAATAAGACCATAGAAGTATAAGTTCATAGCAATTAGCATAATTTGGTGGGTTCAGTTTTAAGCTTAACATTGGGAGAGGAGGATTTGAGCTTGTGACTTGTGGCTACATGAACTCTTCAATGATTATTTCTGTTAAGGGGTCAGTCTTGTGCTTTTACTCATCTCATGTTACTGCTTAGAAAGGCTTAGAATTTATATTTTCATCATGTTGTTTTTGACATGCTGGTCTAGTGAACCTCATAATATTTCATCTTATCGAGGGTTGGTAATCATTGTCCGTCATCAAATTATAACTAATGAAGCTTTTCTTTATTGTTTGTAAATACACTAACAAGCAGTAACTTATCTATGTGAATTATATTCTGTTGCTATTTTCTCTTTTGACAGTTGGGATTGATTATAAGAACTGCAACATCAGGACATGTTCCGCCATATACCTTTGTATTAGTAACAATGGGAACCACTTCTGTTTAACTTATTGGATGGAGAGCACTATTAATAAGCATTTTCCCCGATGAAACAAAAAAGAAGAATGATGTATACCGACGGCGCATCCCATTTGAGCTATTTGAGGTAAGGGAACTTTTTGTGATTCTAAGTGTTCATGTAACAATTTTAAGCTTTAATCTTATGCATGCAAGTTTTTGTAATACATTTTGTTAACTATTTTGATTCAGAAATTGAAAAATAGTCTTAAAATTAGCAATAGTCTTTCCATACGCTGGGACATGCTTCATTTTAGACCTTCTGATTCGGTGCACATCTATAATTGCAATTTGCAACCATGGAATACTTCCACACTTTTTGGTTCATTTTGGGTTTCAGTAAAATTTTGAACTAAAGCAATGTATTTCTTTTCCCTGAAAAGAAAAGGAATCTTAAAAATCACTGACCTGAAAAGTGACACCATTTTGTACATCGTCTTTTTTTTGACTAAAATTTTGTACATCATCTTTGATGTTTTCAAATCCTGTTATCTAAATTTCAAGGATATACTCCTTTTGTATGGTCTTAAGTGCAATATTTTTACAAATTTAAGTTATCGCATGTGCCTTTTGAGTAGTAGTCCTCTCCTCATACACTGAGAAACACATTCTTAATTGAGATGTGATTACTTTTTCTGTTGCAGTTGCTCACATCATTGGTACGCAGATGGTAATACACATCTTCCACGAGGTTGATCCTGTAAGTCATCAATTTTTATATTTTTCATGTATACTTGTATGAATTTGATGTAGTTCCAACCTTCAGTGTTGTAGCATGATGATACAGTCCTGTGAATATTATCTGTGTAGTAATTAGCATTGTTCCGACCTTCAAAGGTGGGTGTACCTGTATTATCATTTGAATTGATTTTTTTTAAATGAATGTAGCACGATGATTATCTTCCCAACCCTGCAGTTAGCAATCAGTAAAAATTAACTAAGTAGTAAGTAGAATGATAATTCTATTATTCTTTATCATAAGAGAGCAATAGATAATATTATTGTTGTTTATTGAGATTTGAGATTGTTGCGATCATGTGTTTCGGATTGATAGTTTAGCTCATTGAAGAGAGATTGAAACTTGAGACCCAGATCTCTTTTAAGGGTTTTGATAAATATAATTCGCTTAACTTTTATTATTTCATAAGTCTACTTAAATAGAGATTCAAAAGGTAAAGAAAATAAATAAAGTCCTTTTGAACTTAAATTTTATTTTAAGTCATAAAACAATTAATTTCTCTTAATAATGATAAAACTACTTTTATTAAGAGTCCTACCTAATTTTTCCTAAGAATAATAATTAAACTTCTTTTATAAGAGATGAGAGTCCCATGTCCACAATGAGAACCATGGTTGAATATAAGCAAGCAGCCTCTTTATGCTTAATTTTGAACTGCTAAGGGTGCGTTTGAAAGGCTATTGTGTAATTTGATTTGGGTTTGGGTGTAATTACACAGTTGTAGCATGTTTGGACAATCATCGTATTTGTGGGTCCTACTGAATTGGGTGTAATTGGAAGCCTTCAATTCTTAGGGGGGAAGGGTGAGAATTGATGTAATTACACTCTTCAATTTTATAATTAATATCATTTTAAAATTTAAACGAATGTATTGGTGTAATTATAATTTGTACTACCAAACATGACATAGATAATTACAATGTAATTACACTATGCTAGTCAACATGTGTAGGGAATTATAATTCATTGTGATTGCACTCACGTGCAATGACTAGGATAGTAATTACATTTTCATGCAATTACACTGCTGTGTCCAAACACAATCTAAGTGTAAAAAGTAAAAAAAAAAGGTTTTTTTTTCTTCTTATTTTAGATGTGCAGTGCAGATGTGTCAACCCCTAGAAGTTGACGATGTTTTTCACACTACTATTTTTCAATTTACTTCTCCAATAGAAGATTATTATTACTGTAAAATGTTATTTACATTAAGATACTAAAATTGGTTTCTGAGTCTAATTACCAATGCTCTGATGCTGGTAGAGTTGTCCAAGAATGTTTGTATGATTCTTATGCTTATATGTGCATTATAGTATAGAATACACATTGAAATCTGCTTATTGGCCTAAGTCTAGTGCCTGCATTGCTGGATGCATGGAGGGGGCTTATTTTTTACTGAACAACTCCCCATCAATATTTTGTTCTTTGGTATAATCAGTGATATCCGACCCATTAACCGACTAATTTGAATCGGGACCAATATTTTGTTATGTGTAATTGTTTCAAGTTAGCAATAGGGACTCAACTACTACTTTCACTGTCTTGTTTCTTAATGCCGTGATGGCTGAAAATCTTGAGCCCTTAAGGATATTGTTGGAGGGCTGTATCTTTTGTTTAATGTTGGAGGCTAAGAATGATAAACATAACTATGGTCTTTACTGGCATCCTTGAACAAGGGAAGAAAATGTTACAGTGTGGAAATAATCTCGAATATTTCCTCAGGTTGGCCCCTTCCACACATTGATTTAGATCATTGAGACGTTCTTATGGTTTTTACCTACATGTATTGGATCATTGATTTTTATGGAGACAGATTTTGGTTTGTTAATCCTGCTGAATTGATTGTAAATTAGGAGTGAAACGGGAGAAAGAGATCAAGTATCTACCCAGTCCCAGTGTTTGAAAAGGAGAACTTGATGGCAGCAAAAATAGCATAGATTGTGGATTTAGGGTTGGACGGAGCTCAATTAATCGGAGGAGTCAGTGAGTATATCTAAAGATAAGCCGTCACAATGAAAAGATCATCTTATTTGGATACATTGCCACAGGAGGCGTCCCATCAGCCTTAAGTGTATGTTATACAAAACCAAAACCACTGGTTTTGTTCATTGATTTTCTTCTCTGTCTAGGACTAGGCAGTCAGCCCCACCCCCTCTATTTCACCATCCTTCACTTCTTGATGCTTAACCCATCACCTTATCACATCTTAGGACCTATGACCCTCCTCTTACCCAATTTTGTTTCTAATCCAGCTTAAAGAAACCAAATCCAATACCAACAAATGAGTTGGAAAATATTTGGAAAATACCCGGGGGTGTAAAATCTGATGGCAATGGACAAAAGAGAGAGCTCTTAGCTTTAATTGACCATTAACTATGGTCACGTGAAGAGGTTCTGAAATACCAAGAATGGATGCTTTTCCTTATCTTCACATTCCCAAAATCATGTTTGGTCTTAAAAACCCAAAATTACTATAAAAGAAACATCCTTCATAATTTCTTTCCTGCCATTAACGAGCAAAGCAAATTGGATATGATTTCAAACCCATATGGTATTTTAAAAAAACACAAAAGAACATTAAAGGCACATGTGGGACTTATGGGGTATCTTGGAGGGGGAAATTACTGCTGAAAAAGGAAGCCCCACATCCCCATCCCCATCCCCATCCACCATTCTTTATTTCTCTTGTTTTTAGCTTTGAATTCATCCATACCAAAAGTTGATGCTAACCCATATATTTTTCATTCTTTAGGGAATTAATAGAGCATAGAGGGATGTCTTAGGATGTGGCTTGTTTCATTGATTTGCTTGATTCGGGATTTAAATGATGAGGCTTCTTTTGTTTGTTTAGGTAAAAGCTAGGTTGACAAAAGAAGCTAGTAGTCTGTCGTAGTGCATCAATGCTAAGCTGTCACTCAACTTTTGCTTATCTCAAAAACCTCTCCTGAGGAAACAAAGAAAGAGAGAGAATCTAAGTTGATTATGACATGACATGTGGACTTAGATTTTGACATGTCACCACTGGTTTTAAAGTAGTGACAACTTGGATTTAAAACAATTAGATGGTAAATAAGTCCAGTTTGAATAAACACATGTTTGTTTTTTTTTTTCTAAATCTGTTTGTGTTTGATTTATGTTTATTTATAATTCTAATATTATGTTTATTTAAAATTATATGCGTTCATTTTGTTTAATTTTACAAACATGTTTGGTTAGTGTTCACGAACAATAAATAAACATATTCACAAGTATATAATAGAACATGGTTGCGAAAATTAAAATTTATTTAAATAATAAACAAACAGTAAATAAATATATTATATTCCTTTTTTAGATCTAAATAATCAAACACAAATATATGTAGTTTTAATATCTTTTATAAAAAAATATCAACTTTAAATAAATGAAGTTCTAAACAAATTAATAAACGAGTTTGTTCGTGAACATAAACGAACCAAATATATTACTTTAAACTTGTTTGTTTTGTTAAACAAACATAATTTTTTTTATACTCATTTATTTAACAAGTAAACAAACTGCTAACTGGTTTACAACCCTAAAAATAACTTCAAATGTCAGGTCTTCTTGGTTGAGTGATAAAACATGAAAAGGATATGTATGATAGCGAGAGACAGAGGATATTTACTATACTAATGTAGCAGCTAAATAAACAGGTAGCGAGTTACTGAGTCACAGCTGTTGTTTGTCCTTGTGAATTGGGGTATCAATCTATCCATCCACCTCTGCCTCAGTGATCTCATAACCCACTTTCCTTCTCTCTTTTTTCTCTGTTGGCCCCTCCTATTGGCTATCGGCTCTTGTTGTGAATCTTTCCTTAGATTTTGTTTAGATTTTGTGCGTCTCACGTGATTCTCATAACTCCACCCCACAATCCACATTAAAGTCTCAAAGTCTCAGCTACTCCTTAGGCTCAGTAGTTTGAAAAACCTGTCTGCTTCCATACAAACCCATTAGTAAATAGTAAATAGTAAATAGTAAATAGTAAATACATGAATTCTCCAATTATCCTTAGGATTTCGGCTTGACTTAGAAAGGGTTTTCCCTAATGAATACTTCAATTCAACCTACATGGACCAACTAGTACCAGCCACCAGGCAGAGCTGTAAGCAGACTGTCTTCCATATGTTGATTTAAACATTTTTTTCACTAACAGGTGTTGTGTTGAGTTCAGTCCAGTGCAGTGCAGGCTTATTATCTCTATTCTATAGGATTAGGAACTAAGCTGAGGAAAAACTCTTATTTATGCACATCATTGTTTCTAACTTGTATAGATTTTGCTGAAAGCTGTTTGTGCAGAGATGATTTGGTTATGATTAATACCTGCTTAGTACAAGTATTTCAATATCTTGATAAATATAATTTGGGGTTCACGTTTAGATGAATGTTGGGTTGGGTTTGCCTTTTGGTTCTTGGTACCTTAAAAAAAGCATTGAATTGTTCCTTTTGGTTTTCAAATTCTGTATATGACAAAGTCCATACTGTCCTTTGAAGCACATTAAAAATGGACAGACTCCCACTGAGGATAAAAACGTTTTCTAATGCAAACTGTTTTCTACTGTTTTTGTCTGTTTGAAACAGTGGTTCCTGCTCTTTTCTTTGCTTTCTTTTCCTGCAGCTCGTAAGGTCCACATCTCTGACTAAATACAAGCCTGCATGCATATTTTCAACAATGGGACAAAATTGGCTCCCTCTTACTGTTTGCTTTTTTAGGTGACTCCCCTTCCCTTACAACCACTGTCTCAGCATTCACTTAAATTAAGCCTTTGATATTGGAAGATTAGCATGTGTTTCTACTGTACAATAATGGACTTCATAAGTGCAAAACATGGGCTGCAATCAAATATGCTTATATTGGAAACAGATACCATATTAGCTGCTGTCTTGCACTGGCTTCTACTTAATTTTATCTCCTTTTTCTTTGTACAAATGAGCTATCTTAGAAACTATATACATGACTATGTCATAATTACTTTTCAAACTACTGTAAATAATGAAGTAATCTATAGACTGTAAATAGTTTTTGACTTTCTTTCACTCTCCATATTGATATTTGCTCATACTGGCTAGGACAATAGGACTTCATATTGATTTTTATTGGATCCATTTCAATAATACGCTCTCTTAATCAAAATGGCAGGTAGGTTTCGACCTCTTTAAAAATCTTTTAAATATATTATGAATTTTCTATATCCGACGCTTAAACCTGAATTAGAGTAGTATTGCGGGCCGCTGAGGCGGAGAAAGGAGAGATCCGGTGGAAGGAACAGGAGGAACCCTACCACATTTGCTTCTCACAGAAAAGGTTGGTGGAGAATGGGAAGAATGAAAGTGAATTTATAGAGATCTTTGGCAAGGGGCCCCAAGGCCATGCACTAATTCATGAATTAAGTGTTATTGTTATAAAGAAAGAAAAAGAAAAATAAAGCTCAGTGCTTTTCTTTTCACCCCATCCCCATGGAGATGATGGATTCACTCATGATTGCAATATAATCAAAAGAATCAATCTTCCTTCTCCCACCTCTGTTTTCACAACTCAAAAAAAAAACCCAGTCTTTCATTGATGGCTTCAAACCAAATGATTTACATTTGAAAAATTGTCTCTATGATTACCCTCTTCATCACAACTCCATGCAACAGATATACCTCCTCCCCTTAGTTTTTTATATTTAAAAACCGACAAACCCCAAATAAGATTAAAATACAAAAGTGAACTTTGTATTCTTGTTGGGCATTTTTAACCAGCTTAAATGAAAAATAGTTGTCCAAAGTATACTTCTTTTGAACTTTAGGTGCTTAAAATTTTCTTTTGTAAAAATAAGTGTCAAAAGTTTCAATAGTTATAATTTTAGGTGTCCGGTCGTTAAAAGAGTGTTAAAAAAATATCAACCAATCAATACTTGACACATAGCACTGATTTTATTTTATAAATTTTTTAAGGAAAAAAATCAGAATTTTCAATTTTTCATAAAACCCCGGAATTTACAAAGTTTACAAAATAATCATGAAATCTCTAAAATTTCTCAAAACCAAACCCTTAAATCACCACCGATTTCGCCGTTGATCGCCGCTCTTCACCACACCCCTTTGATCGCTAGACCAAGGCGGTTGACGTTCGACTGGCACGCCACTCGGTATTTTCAGCGATGCCGTGTTGGGGAAAATGATTGTCTTAATCCAGTGACCGAGGGGTGTGGTCAGGGGCGGCGATCGGCGGTGGAAGCGACAGTAATTTGGGGGTTTGTGTTTGAAATTTTTTAGAGATTTGGAGTATGTTTTTGTAAATTTTGCAAAATTTTGGGATTTTATGAAAAAATAAAAATTTTGAGTTTTTCCCTTAAAAAATAAAATCAATGCCACATGTCAAGCATTGATTGGTTGACAATTTTTTTAACACCCTTTAATCGTCAGACACTTAAAATATAATTGTTAAAACTTTAGGCACCTAAAATTGTAACGATTGAAACATTGAACACATATTTTTACAAAAAAACATAATACTTTAAACACCTAAAGTTCAAAAAGGGTATACTTTGGGAAACTATTTTTCATATAAGCCTTTTTAATTTTACCTCCACAATGTCGTTTTTCTAACTTATTTGTCATAAAATATAAAAAAATATTTATAGAAGTAACATATTTGCCAATCGTGTTTAACATGTCTGGCTAAATTGGCTCAATATTGTTCTCAAAAAAATATTTCGAAATCTATAGCACTCTCCAAATTATTTTTGAATCTATGGTCTTTTCTACAATAAATTTTAAGGGTGAATAGAAAGCAATCCGACCTCAACAAAAATTAAACAAAAATTGAGGGCCTTGGGAAAGCATTCCGACCTCAAAGAAAAAATAAATTAAAAAAGAGATGAGGTATAGGGGAAAGCAATCCAGCCTCATCCGAGAAACTTAATAAAAAAATAAAGAGGTCGCAGGAAAAGCAACTCAGCCTCAAAGAAAAAAAAATAAAAAAATAAAGATGAAGGCCGGTGGAAAGCAGTTCAACCTCATGGCAGTGATATCAGTGGTGCAGGGGTGCAGTGAGGGGAGGGGGCAGGCTTTATTTTAGACCCGTGAAGGGAGCGGGAGAGGAGAGGAGCAGGCTTTATTTTAGACCCGTGAGGGTAGCGAGAGAGGGGGGGAGCAGGCTTTATTTCAGACCCGTGATCAATTATTTTGAAGGTCTTAAGATGACCCGCGTTTAATTATATTTATTGGATGCTGGGTGATGGGTTGTGTAGATGAAGTTGTTAAATAGGATGATGAAGATAAGGAATGGTAGAAGAAAGTTTGTGAAAAATTTAGGTGAAGAAGGAGAATTGGAGAAAATATTGTAAATTTTTTAAGTTTATATATATTTTTTAAAATTTTAGTTCGAATATTTTTAGTTGTTTTTTTTTTCATTATAAAATTTTAAAGTGGTAATTGTTTTTTTTTACTAATTTTAAAATCTTAGTTCTAATATTTTTTGTTAGGATTAGATTTAGTGGTAATTGTTTTCTTACTAATATTTTCTTACTTGTCTTGTACGTAATTTTGTTAAAAGGGTGGCCGATTCAAATCATATGTTGAGATTACAAAATCGACACGTCTCTAGTGTTGTGGTTGATGATATGGTAAATTATTTTTAAAGAAGTCAATTTGAGATTAGTAATATTTTATTCTCTTATTTGTTATTATTAATAAATTTTTTAATTTAATGCAGGCAATCGGAGAAACCTTTAAACATCACCTAAGCATGGGGAGTAATCACCCACACCCCGATATAATTGAATGGTTGCAAGAGGCGTGATTCTATCATGCCACATTTATTCGTGGCTACAAGCTTATTCTCAGTTTAATTACCACATTTATTGAGCGTTGGAGACCGGAGACTCATACGTTTCACATGTCGTGTGAAGAATGTACCATTACGCTCGAAGACGTGATGCTAATTGAGATGCCGGTAAACGAGAGTCCATTGATTAAGGAGTCGGAAGAATTAGGTGCACAAATTTGCAGTGATTACATCAACAAGGTTCCGACTGAAACCGATGTGAGAGGATCTCGTATTAAATTGAGCTGGTTGAAGAGAGAATTTCAGCTTGGGCGCAATAACACGCCGCAAGATATTAGTTGTGTGAGTCGAGCCTATATTTTACAACTTATTGGGGATACTGATGTTGGATAAATTCGGCAATCTCGTTCACACACAGTATCTACCATATCTGTCATCGACTTCAGAAGCTGCTAAGTATAGTTGGGGATCAACAATATTAGCGTTCTTGTACCGGTTACTCGAAGCATAAAATTTTTTCCTCTTGTTAGTAGGTAGTTTTTTTACTTTAATTTGAAAGTTTAAGTTTACTCAATTTATTTTAAAAATAATTTATCTAAAAAATAATGAAAGGATTATTTTTTGGATGTATATGCAGATGGAATGCGAAAAAAGATCACACACGATTAACAAACAACAATTTGAGAGTATTTAGAGCCTCTATTGACTTATCTTGCAAAGATGAGGTATAGAAATTAAGTTACTTGTAATTAATTTATTCTCTTATTTTTATTTATATATTTTTCAGTTTATTTGGAGGCCATATGTTGGTGAACGCGTAAATATACCAGAATAATTGATGACTGATTCCTATCTCTGGTGTGCGATTACACCGTTGATCCACTTTTCTTTTGCGGAGTATCAGTTTGGAGATAGGGTCTTAAGGCAGTTTGGCTTCCATCAGCCCATTTCGAGAGATCCATTGTTGCATGAAATTAATTATGACACTCTATACCTTGTGGACTTTCGCGGCAAGGGGCATCATACATGGGAAATAAAGCATCGAAAGTACGTTGAAAGGTGGAACAACATATATGAATGGTTGTCACCTCGCTCTCGAATTCAAGCCGATGATTTGGAGTCTGATAATTCAGAGTACATGTTACTCTATCGTAATAATGGGATACTTGACTATTGCGGATGAACGAGAACAATATCGAATATTTTTACAAAAATTTGGTGGTCGTGGTCAATCATCTAATATTGCAGCGGATGAATTTCACAGTGAATCTGGTACATCAGATATGTATGCTGGTACTTCTAATTCAGCAATAGCAGGGAGATCGTTTTCTAATCCAGTGGATGATAGCTTTTATCATTCGCAGCCACCCATTGAACATCCAGTAACAGTGAGGAACTCGTTTGCGAATCCAGTGGTTGATAACTTTTATCATTCATCAATGGGCGGGAGCTCATATTCTATTCCAGTGGATGGCAAATTCTATCATCAGCAACCACCCATTTATCATCAATCAATGGGCGAGAGTTGTGTTTTTAATTCAGCGGATGACAGATTTTATCATCAACAACCACCCACATATCATCCATCAATAGGTGAGAGCTCGTGTACGAATTATTTTGAAGCACACGTACCGAATTTTCAGCATCAGCAACCCATGTACCCGAGCTTTGGTAGAAACATGGGCTATCAGCAGCCACCCACTTACCATCCATCAATGGGCGGGAGCCCGGGTGCGAATGATTCTGAAGCATACGTACCAGATTTTCAACATCAGCTAGCCATGTATTCGAGTTTTGTTGAAAACATGGACTATCAGGGGATCATAGATTCTATGGCAGTTACGTCGATTAGCAGTCCCACGTTGACACCACGTAATACTAACTATGTGTATACAACGTTGTCTCATATGCGTCGTGTGATTGATGATGATGATGACGACGACGACGCCGATGATGCACGCCAAAGACCGAAACGAGAACGACGAGCACCGCAGTGTTACGAAGATACTACATTCCTCCATGGACAAAAATTACATAGAAAATAGTAGCTCATGTAACTCTTATTCTATGTAATACAAATAATTTGTGGATGTTTATTATTATTAGTTATTTAAATTTTGTTTTAGAAATATTTCTCGAATGTTCTTTGAAATCTTTTTGCAATAATTGAATTTAGTTCAAAAACATCTAAACAAATTGAGCATATAATTCATTGCTAAAATAAACACCGAACCGAACATGCATTAACTAAAAAATAAACATATGCATCAAATAACGTACTCATAATCTAATAGAAAATGTTCATTAGAATACAAATATAAAGAAATGAAACTAGTTCAACTACAAATAGTGAATGAAATCATCGAGACATTGCCATGTAATTCGGTCGGTTTGGACATTTGTTTTTGGAATGTCCTTTACCCCTACATTTTGTACATCTCTTTGGTTCTCCCGGCTCCCTGTAATGAAGATCCATACTGGTATGGATGCGAGTAGATTGAGGTCGGTCTCTACAAAGTGTCGTATTTGGTAACCATTCGTCAGGCTTCAGTGGTGGCCAATATTGTGAATTCGTGATCGGTAGGAACTCACATTTGTAAATATTTATTATCGTGTGCAAGTTAAAGCATTCATCCGCAAAAGCTGTACGGGTCAACCACTTTAGACATGCATACTACGGTTGCATGCCTACAAGGATATCGCCATGTCTAAAACTCACCACAATCACACAATCTTTGTCTAAAACTGACTTGAAATGTTTGGTGGCGCCCTCCTTCGTTGTTGCGCATGGAATCAACAACATCAAAAATCTGTTCATTCAGGTTGAACCCGTGAACAACCATCGATCTTGCCAAATTCATGTTTTTCCATCTTTGTCACAAGATCTTTAGACCAAACTTTCCCCTTTTTTAATAGCTTGAATTTCTTACCCTTTATCGGACCAAACCTTAGCCAACCTATAGTACGTCTCTCTCACCAAGCTAGCTATTGGGAGATGGCGTGTTCCGTTTAATACACCATTTATGCACTCCACAAGGTTGGATGTCATCTGTCCGTATCGTCGACCTTCATCATAAGATTGGGTCCATCATTCCCTCTCTATACTGTTTACCCACGCCTAAACATCTTTGACGTACTCCATGCGTAAATTTTCCAACTTCCGCTCAAATTTTGGTTGTAATAGTTCGTAGCCTATTCCATAATATATGTTGTTAGCATCGACAAAAATCATAACACATAATTAATTAAGTTCGAGAAAAGAAAATTTACATACCTATGTTTAAAATTGCACTGCGAAGGTGGGGTTTTTTTTCCATCTTTCAATGGTGTTCTTGCCAATATGGCGTACATGGGATATGCGTGCGAAGGTGGCCATTCGCTGGCCTGTCGATCAATTGTTGCTAAAATGGTCATTGCTCTATCAGAAATCAAGCAAACCACATTTTCTTTGATGACATGCTTACGTAAATTGCTCAAAAAGAATTTTCAAGAGTTCCCCGACTCTTTATCAACAATTGCGAAGGCAATCGAAAAGATAGTTTCGCTACTATCTTGTGTAACGACAATCAACAGTACATGTTTATATCTTTCGTACAACCACGTACTATCGACTTGGACCATACGCTTGTAATACGGAAAGCCATCAATACATGGCTTGAACGCCCAAAATAGTTTGTCGAATATTTTCTTCCCTTGAAGAAGTTCACCTTCTCGGTTGTATGTATCCAATGTTTTGTACTTGATTATGGTCCCCAGAATGAAAAACGTAATTGCGTGTAATGAAGCGGTAGCTCATTGTACGACTTCTCGTAATTACCGTACACATTTTTCAGCGCCTTATCCCTTGCATACCAACCCTTACCATATTTTATTTGGCATTCAAATTGTTGTTTCACAGTTGCCATAATTGTTGAAACAATAACCTTAGGATTTGCTTCAACCAACATCTTCACGTGACGAGATATTACATCGGAGTCCAACTTACGGTGATCTTAGTTGATTGAATTTCGTAAGCAAGTGTGTCCACCATTGTACTTTGTAATCTCCCAAGCAGTTCTCCTCTAAAGTTTAGACACTCGAATCTTCCAATTACAACCTTGTCTATATTTAACACATTTGACAAACATAGTTCTCGAAGTGGATTCTTTAATAATATAGTCTACATGCTTTCTGATGGAATACTCTTTAATTGCCAATGTAGCTTCTTCCTTGTCTTTAAATTGCATCTAAACCGAGAATTCATCAGAGGAACCCAAACATATTTGAGGTATGACTGGTTATTTAGGTGCCCTTATCATATCGTATTCTATTAAGTTCATGTGAGCAGGAGATTCGTACCATGTAATGTCATCCCCACCCGACACGAACTCACCACCACCAAAAACAGGCTCATCACCACTCAAATCGGGATGTCTAGTTTCTTCATCTTCATCTTCAGTAGAATCAGAAAACGTTTCTCCCCATCGACCTTGGAGATTTTCAACGTCAATGCCAACGCTCGAATCAATTATTGTCTCATCCGTTCGGAACATCGAAGGTCCGACATATGGATAAAATGCATCTGATGTCCCACTTTTCAACAGAGCAACAAAACTGTCTCTAAACCTATATGATTGGGTCCTCAACCGCACTACCGAAACCCATTTGAGAAAAACTTCCATATACATTTCTGGATGGGCCCGAGTCGTCATATCTCCCATGCAACTTATCATGTAACTCAACACTTCGAATACGTATTGAATCATGCTCTGCAATCATGAGTCCAACATCTTCATCATCTTTAAGAGCTATTGCAGAATATATGATTGGATCATCAGAGGTCTTCTACCGGTACCGTAAACGAACAATCTTAGCTCCTATTTTTCTTTCTATGTCTTGCTTCAACTCTCGAAGGGAAATGTTCTTTAAAAAACTTCATCTTTATAGTGTTTTATGAGTCAAATATGACACTAGTATCGGTTTTCACAATTTCTCCACCGTAATGGAAACGACCACAATCACGTTACTCATTGTCTTTACACGTTTAAAACCATATATATTTTTCAATAAAATTATAGAAATCAAAATTATCATAATGTTATATTATATTTTCACGAATTTTTACCTAAACAACAAAACAAAAATAAACAAATAATATACGTATTCAAAACAAAATGTTAAAATCGACTTACTGAAAATTTCTTCAAAGTTTCTTCCTCCACTTTCTTCTTCTCCTTCTTCACTCAATTTTTTCCAGACTTTCTTCAACTTTTACCTTTATCATCACTTATTTAACACAAAAAATACAACACCAAAATAATACAATTTTCCCGTTATTTACCCCTACAATCTATTCAATAACTTTATTCCAATCAATACAAATCACCACCCTATTCTCAAAAATTTTGAACCTGCCATCCACTGTTTTTTTAGCACTGCATGATGGGTCATTCACACTGCCATGACCAATAATTTACCATGCACCAGTGTTTTCAGTGTTTCAGCACCCTATTCCCCAAAATCAATCTCAATTATTCAACCCCTATTACCCGTGTTCAGCACTGCCACAAGCCTGCCATAAAAATCAACATGCCCTCAACTTTTTTTTTAATTTATTTTAACCATGAGGTCGGATTGAAAGTATTGAGACCTCAAAAAATCTTGTTGAGGTTGGATTGCAAGCAACCTGACTTTATAAGTTTTAAATTTTTTTATTCTTCCATAAGGTCAGATTGAAATCAGTTTGCCCTCAAATTTTTTTACTGTAAAAATCACAATAGATTCAAAAATAATCTGAGGGGTACAATAGATTTTAAATTTTTTTGAGAACAATATCTTACCAATTTAGCCATGTCTTAAGTGACATGAAATTTGTTAAAGTTTTCAAAAATTCATTGGTAAGGACAAAAATGAAAATAAAGAAAACAGCGAGGTGCTTTTTAATTTGTGTTGTTTTAGATATAATTATATTGTAAAATTTTGAAATACTAAATTTTTGTGTTTGAGAGTTTAATTGAGTTGATTTTTCTTATCAATGTAACTTTTCAAGATTGATTAGTTTACAAGCAGCATCGTTATTTTTGTCCTAAAAACATCATTTTGGCCTTTATTCTAAATTTTTAAAATTTTATCATTAGTTTTAAATCTTTAAGTTAGTTCTCTTTTAACTAGTTTGACTTAAAACTTTGATTATTTTTTTATATATAAATATATCATTATTTATAAAAAAAAAACTGTATAATTTTATTGTAATTTTTTTTAATTTTTATTTTATTCCTTATAATTTTAATTTTCCATTCATTTTGGCCTAGTTCATGCTCGTGTCATGCAATGCGTGCTTTTAAGAAGTACGACTAATATGGCGCGTCTTTGTTTTACGTGTCAAAAAAAATGCGAGGTTTTTGAAAAAATATTAAAAAATTAAACCTCACCATCTACACATGGCGAAGTCCCCTGTATACGGCATATATCCCCAAATATTCTTCAACCTCCCTTACATTTGAAATATTTACTTTTATTTAAATTATTCTCCAAATTTCTCCATCTTGCCACCTCCAACAAAATCAAAAAGGCAAGTTTGACCCTGAAAAGGAAAAAATCCAGCAACTATACTGAAATTCTAATTTGACAAAAATCAAGTAGCAACTAAAAGAATTCGAAACATAAAAGAAAACGATCAATATCAAAACTAATACCGCTGTAGGCCAGTTAGAAAATACAAATGACGTTGGAAGAAAAAGAGCAACGGAGTCTAGTAAAGCACTAAAGCTGTTAAGTGTGATTAATTTTCTTAATCACATTTATGTAATTTTTTTAGGCTCAAAAGAAAAATCGGCCCTTAAATTGTGCTTTGTTTTTTCTTAAATTATTTTTTAGTCAAAATAAGTTTTTAAATTATTATTTTTAGTCATTTTAAGCCCGTAAATTATTTTTTGGTCAAAATAAGTACATAAATATGTCATTTTTCTTTTAGTCCCTAAAATATCTATTGGTCTATAATATTTGTGATGTATTAACATCTCATTACGTAAATAAATTTTTTGATTTAGATAACTATCAAACTTAAATGACCAGAAATAATAGTTTAAAAATTAATTTTTGGCAAAAAATAATTTAGTATAGTTTAGAGTTTTATTTTTCATTTAAGTCAAATTCTTTAATGGAAGTTATGGTAAATAGGATAATTATCATTGGAAATGAAAGGTGTGAACAAAATTGAGTACGAAAGTGAAGAAGGCAAACAAAAAAACATATAGATTTTAAATTGGATCCGGTTTGATATTGCAGGGTTATACAGAGAAGAGCTGTACTGTGAATATGAAAAGACTGGATAGGCAGTGTCTGCACGTCAAATCTATCACCCCCTCTGTTGAACTGTAAAATATTAACACCAGCCCCAGCCCCAGCCCCAGCCCCCACTAATACTCCTTCAACTCTATATTCTAAGCTAAGCTGCCATGGCATCGACTTGATAATTTCATTATTTCTTTTTGTGTGTTAAAGGAGAGGATTCCAGCATCTGATTGTTTCTGGGTCTTTTGTAGTTTTTTTTTTTTTAAAAACGAAGGTAAAAAAGACGTGGTCTTTCTCATATACACAGATCCCTATGGAATAAAAGGGACATCCCCCTCCCCCCCTCCTTCCAGCATTGCTTGCTTGAATTAATTCCTTTTGTTTAGTTTTAAGAGACCGGCTTTGTTCTCTTTAGAGATAGAGAGAGTTCTCGGCCATTGAAAATGTTGTTGCAATGACTTCCTTTTCTTCCTAGTAGACAACAAAACACCAAAGTTTTCGGTTCAATGATTGAGTTTGCCTTGAATCTGGGTACATAAACTGCTGAGAAAAAAGCAAGAGAAGAAGAAGATGAAGACTATGAACGACGGTAGCAACAATGGCAACGATAATAACTGGCTGGGTTTCTCTCTTTCACCCCAGCTACCTGCTGATCACTACCATCAGCACAGTCAAGCTTCATCACCTGCTGTTTCTACAAGCTTCTACTTATCTTCTTACTTGAACGGCTCTGGAATCTGCTACGGAGTTGGAGAAAGCCAAGGCTTTCAAGCTCCATTGACTGTTATGCCGCTTAAATCTGATGGCTCTCTATGCATCATGGAAGCTCTTAGTAGATCTCAATCGGAAGGTATCTTCGTTTTCATTTTTGCATGCTTTTCTTATTTGCAAATGTTATAATCATTTTTTTGTGTTAAGGGATTGTGCCTACTTCGTCCCCAAAACTTGAGGACTTTTTGGGTGGTGCAACAATGGATACACATCAATATGGAAGCTACGAAAGGGAAACAATGGCTCTAAGCTTAGACAGCAGCGTGTACTACCACCAAAATGCAGACCATGAAACCAACAGGCAGCATTCTCTGGACCTTCTCCAAGAGCCGTTCGGGCAGCAAGCTCAAGACTTTGCTGTTCGAACGCATCCTTATTATGACTTGCAAGCCATGTATCAGTCATCACCATTGGAGGAAGAGGCCAAGGATGGCCAACTTGCAGACTGTGATGCAATGCCGTGCTTAAAAAACTGGGTAGCTAGGCACTACTCTACCTCTACGCATACATCACTTGAACAGCAGATGGTTGATGATGCACCGGCCTCGGCATCTGTTGGTTCAATCGGTTGTCGGGATTTACAGTCTCTAAGCTTGTCAATGAGCCCTGGTCCTCAGTCCAGTTGCGTTACAGCTCAAAGACAGATCTCACCTACTGCCACTGAAACAAAGAAGAGAGGGCCTGCAAAAGTGGGTCAAAAGCAACCGGTTCATAGGAAGTCCATTGACACGTTTGGACAACGAACATCTCAGTATAGAGGTGTTACCAGGTCAGTTCATACTCCCACTACATCTTGTTCCATAGTCCCTTACTGTTTCCATGATTATTCATTAAACTTTGTTCCACCAGACACAGATGGACGGGTAGATATGAAGCTCATCTATGGGATAACAGTTGCAAGAAGGAAGGGCAAACCAGGAAAGGGAGGCAAGGTTTGTCTCAAAAGCAAAAAGCCAAAAAATAAGAAAAGAATTTGGAAGTATTCCTTCTTTTGACTGCAATTCATGGTCCATCTGTCTTAATGACCTGACTTGTGTTTATTAATTCCTTGTTGGCATGTTGGTTCCCCTCATGGATTCCATTTCAATCAACTCGTGAATTACCAGTTTATCTTGGTAAGTTTTCACTTAACCTCTAAGTTAATCATCATATTGCTTTAACATTTTGTTCTTTTAATGAGTTTCAGGGGGTTATGACATGGAAGATAAAGCTGCTAGAGCTTATGATCTTGCGGCTCTCAAGTATTGGGGACCCTCCACTCATATAAATTTCCCCGTAAGTCTAAATATTAACAACTTTTATTTCATCTCATCCCATCTAGAAAAGCTCTTACTAGAGAAAGAATCTTTTGGTTGCAGCTTGAAAATTACAGGCAGGAAGTGGAGGAAATGAAGAACATGAACCGCCAGGAATATGTTGCTCATCTAAGAAGGTTGGTTTCTGATTTTATTTTTGCCCACTGTGTGTTGTTGAGAAGCTAATGCATTCACTTGTTTTGCAGGAAAAGTAGTGGGTTCTCTAGAGGGGCCTCAATTTATAGAGGAGTGACAAGGTTATTATTGCTTTTCATGCTTCTTTCTTTGGTTGGCTTTCGCGAATTCATTCCTTGGTTTTCTTCAGACATCATCAGCATGGAAGATGGCAAGCTCGCATTGGAAGAGTTGCTGGAAACAAGGATCTTTATCTCGGAACATTTAGTAAGTTGTTGATAGTGTATGTAAATATGTATTGTTGGCCTAAAGAGCTCTTTTTTTTATGCCATCTTTTACTCCTATTCCAGGCACCCAAGAGGAAGCGGCTGAAGCATATGACATTGCTGCCATTAAGTTCCGTGGTGTTAATGCTGTGACAAACTTTGACATCACTAGATATGATGTCGAAAGGATCATGGCCAGCAATACTCTGCTTGCCGGAGAGCTAGCTAGGAGAAACAAAGATACTGAGGCCAGTACACCAACGCTAACTCATGATGAGCCCATTCAACCTGAAGGGAACGGTTCGGATTGGAAGATGGCATTGTGTCAATCCTCGCACCAACAAGCATGCGTTTCTGCTACTGTTGAGCCACTTGAACCCAACTCCACCAGTACTGAAAATTATCGAATCCCGACCTTCTCGATGGCTCACGAAGATATCATTGGTGTTGATTTAGTGAACTCTACGCAGCCATCGGTGGACGAGTCATCCAAGCAAGGGACTCACTATTCCTTCCCATTAACCAGTGTCGGCAACTCGGGAGATGCCAGCCCTGATAAAACAGGCTCTGCAATGGTGTTTGCCAAGCCACCCGTGGCATCAAAGTTCATTACTCCAACAAACAATGGCGTTAATTGGTTCCCATCATCAACAGCAGCTCAACTGAGGCCTGCTGCTGCCATTTCAATGGCTCACTTGCCCCTTTTTGCTGCCTGGAACGACACCTAGAAACCCTTTTTTCTCCTGTTACTGAAAAACATCAAGTTTTGCATGAGGAAAAAAGAAGCAAAGTTTTGATTATGTTTTTTTAAAACTGCAGTCAATGGGAGGGAATTTGGGATGAATGAAAAGACTCATCTGTCTTGTAACCAAAGTGTAAGGAGACTTTACTTTCTTGTTTTTTAAAGCTCTAATCTTTTGGCTCATATTAGAATGAAGATTTTACAAAATGGATTACCAACAACGGGGCGTAATGATTATATTCAATGAAATCATGTTATTCAATCTTTTAATTGCTGTCTATCAATTTAATTGCATCATTTTATTTTAGTTTTGGTCCATATTAAATCTAGAGATTTTTTTTTTCTTTTCCTCTCCTTGTAAAAGAAAATGTTCTTCAATTGTTGTAATCAATGTTTCCCAATAATTTATTTTGAACCTCTATTTTCTCAATTCTTATTTTCTTATAATTATCCGTATTTAACATATTTATTTAATATTTAAATCGAATATTAATAGGTCTACTAAGGAATAAGTTTTTCAATCCAATTTTCTTTATCGACTATTACAAGGTATCCAACAAATTATAGTTCCCATGTTATTGTACCTGTAAGGTACTTAAGCAAACGCTTACTAGAAGTAATAATTTTTTCGAGACTTACATTCTCATGTTTGGTTTGGAAGGATTTCTAGCAAGAGATAATATTCTTTTCTCAATTGTGATCTTTTTTTCCTTCAAATGGTGGGAATATTATTCCCACATTTTCGTAAGTATTACACAATTCATTCTCCTTTGGACAATATTACCTTTAAAATAACAAATTATATTCATATTGATCTTTTATTACATTTTTAATTAGGTGACTAATTATTTATGGTGTAAATTTATTAAATATTTTTATTTCACATTAGCTTAATATATAAATAGTGTTGCATATATTTAAATAATGTTATAATATTAAATATATTTTTATCAATATTATATTTATGATATTTCTAGGGTTATAGGATGAGATTGCATGTTGCTTGAGAGTGAATGAGTTAAGAGTTGATGTTATTAATTTTATTATTTGATTTATAAGATATATTTTATCTTAAAATTTTAATAGGTTAATTTTATTTATATCATTGTTTTACTACTTTCAGATTTGTTTTATTATTTACTTTAATTTATTTAACAAATTATTAACAGTAATAAAAAAATAATTTTTTTACAAATTTTAGATAGTGTAATGAAAACAGTTTTATAATTTTATGCAAATATTTCTAATTTAATAATTAAAAGTTTAATTTGTTAAAATAAAAATATATCATAAGAATAAGTTGGTAAATTTTACTTCCAATTAATGTTATATTCCTCCAACCAAATACTGCAATATTATATTCCTACCAAATAAACCAAACAAGGTAATGTAACATTCCAGTAATCCTATTCTCAGAGATGATCTTACATTCCGTGAACCAAACGCCCCCTAAGAGTACTCCACTGCTCACTACTAAGGTCTTAGTAGTGAGTATATCTACTTCGAGTTGTTCAAAGAATTAGGGCTGGGCATTCGATCGAGTCAATTTGAGTCAATTTTTTTTGAGTTAGTCGAGTTTACAAGTCATATTTTACGATTCAAACTTTATTTGAATTTTTTTTAGTTGAGTCGAGTTTATGAAATGTAACACCCGTGTCTTGGGCCTAGGAGTTAGCCGGGTTGTTGTTCGAGTCAAATAAAAATCTAATTAAAATAAACCAACTTTGAATAATGACCTATTTGAATCTTAATAAAGAGGGAGGGACCAAAGTTGCGATTTACCCACATTTTAAATAAAGGAAGACAACTTTTATGGAAAAGTTGTCATCTTTCTCCTCATTTCTCCTTTCCCAATTTCAAAACCCTCCCCCATTTTCAAACACTCCTAAACCCTAGTTACTATTCCATTGGCTTTGCTAGTCGATTTCAACACCAAATTAAAAGGTAAATATATTTTCTTAACCTCCTCTCTATCCTCTACTTATCTATTGTTATAGATTTCAAAAATATTGAGTTTTGGGAATTAGGGTTCATATGGAAATTTGGGTTTTGATGAAGGTTTTCAATTTGTTTTGAGAAATTGTTTTGGGGTTATGCTTAATCATGATGAAACTTTCAACATATCTTAATTTGGTTGTTTTTGGATGAATTTTCGTAGTGGGTCTTTAGGGCAAATTTTAAGGTATGAAAAATTGGGTTTTTAAGAGGTTTAGTGTTGAAATTTAAGGGCTGATGGTCTACCTATGTTAGGAGGGTAATTTGGGATGTTTTGGAAGACATTTGGGTGCTTGGAATTGGGTATTTCAGTCCTTGGTTGTGGGAGTCCGAAAATTGGGTTTTTGGAGATGTTATGTGGTTTGGAAAATTGTGGAAATGGGTTGTGATTTGCAAAGTCGGTTGATGGTTGATTTAGCATTGAATTGGGAAGTAATGTATGTGTTTTGTTTGACTAGAAGCAAGGGGAAACGTGGAAGAGGCTTCGGGATCGAATCCGGGAAGTTGAAGGTGATTGCTTGCTTGGTCTAGGAGCTTGGAAGCTTAGGTGAGTGGTTAATTGTTTTAAACGGTTTTAAATTAGTTGGTTCGAGTATACGGACTAGGTTGGGCTTGGTAGACCCACCTAGAGTTAGGATTAGTGTGGTAGCCTACTCCTAAACTTGATGTAGAGCCATTGGATGAACTCATTATATTGTTGTGTATGTCTCGTATGATGTGTGGTATGAATGGTTATGTATATTGTATTATACATGTGGAATGAGATATGAATTGTGATGATTGAGACATGCATGATGATGGTTGTTGGTGAGTACGTGCTAAGCACGGAATTGGTTGAAATGAGTAATGTGAAGTGTGTAAATATTGGCACTAGTTTACTTGAATACAAATGATCGATCATTAGGATGTTAGTGTGTACACATGAGTCTAAAGTCGCGCGTGGCCTTGGTGGCGTTGAGTCACCAAGGAGGAGTACGGGTTCGCCCGAAATTGTATTTAAATGTAGTCGGTGATGAGTGGAATCCCATCGACGGGGCGTGAGGATGAGTGGAATCCCCTCCGCGAGACCGGTGATGAGTGAAATCCCACCGTGAGGTAATGTGGTTGTTGGATGTAGGTTCCAACATGTCTATCCGCGTATTCGGGTCCTAGCTAGGTGCCAATGTTGTTTGATGTATATACCAATGTGTTGAGGTTCACGGTTCTTATTGGGATACTTGTTGTGATTACATGTATCATGGAAATTGAGCTTATGACCATGGTATTAATATTGTCTATTGCTCATGCATCTTATCTTGTGGACCTTTGGTATGATTGTGTTACCTTGGCTAGATCGTGCTCGGACCCTGCAATGTTGAGGTTTGTGTTTAGAGCTTACCCTCACTAAGCATCATTGCTTACGCTCTCTTTGTTCAACATTGCAGATCCTAAGTTCGTGGGTTGCTCGGGCAAGTGGAGGGCCTCCAAGTGTGGTTTTTGGCTTGAGTTCATCAAGTATGGATTTTAATGTTAAACACGTAATAGTTGAGCAATGGGACATGTATGGTTTTGTTGGATATTTGTTGGATGTTTAGGAGCATGTGTAGACTCCCTTATATCTTGCTTTTGTATGATTGTGCTGCCATGATGAATGCTAACTCATGCCTAAGTTGCTCTTTTGAATGTTAGCCCTATGCCTTAAGAGTTTATATGTGTGTGTGAATGATAGTTGTATGAGTGCATGTTAGTGTGGCATTGCCTAGTGTTAGATTCGTCTAAATCATTGTTGAAGCATGCCTAAACTCTTGGTTTGACATTAGGAAGCATGTTAGTGTGTTGGTTGAGGTTTGAGGGGGGATTTAAGGGCCACTTGTGCCTTAAATCAGCTCAAACCAGTGTTTTCGAAGCAGGGGTATCGATACGGTTAGTCCCGTATCGATACGGCCTTCATGTTTCAGGCCCGCGTTTCGATACGCGAGGGGGCGTACCGATACTATTTTTGCTACTAGAGCTACTGTCCAATTCCGTATCGGTACGGGCCCTCACGTGTATCGATACGGTCCCCTTAGCGTTGACCGTGGGAAGTCAAGAACTGGAGAGGGTATCGATACACTCCCAGGTGTATCGGTACGGTCTCCACGAGTTGACTTTGACCAGTTGACCTGGTCAAGGGGTATCGATACACCCTTAGGTGTATCGATACCACCTGCAGTAAAAGTTAAAATTTGGCCGTAACACGTTTGTTTGAGCTCGTTTGTTTTGTTTCGCATATGTTGTTCCGCTGTATGATCACTTAGGGTTTAATATCCATTTAGACAAGATTTTAAAATGAAAGAAAATTTGGGTTGCTAACCGAGGGGGAATCCTTAGGGGTTTTCACTCAGTTTTCCCCGTGTGGCCCACTCGGACCGGTCATTCGGCCAGACCGGGACGAGGGGGTTACACTTGTTGGTATCAGAGCCTAAGGTTACCGAGACCTTGGGCTGGTAAGTGAGGTAAGTTTAAGTTTTAACTTGAATTGCACGGTGTTTGCTTGTTTTGCAAGAATGGTTGCTTGTGTGACAAGTATGCTGATTGTTTTATTTTAAAGCATGTGTGTGTGGGTCCCATTGCTACTATTACATTGGAAAAATGATTTTAAGTGAGGGAACGTACTTGAAACACTTGGAAGCCTTGCCTTGCTAACCCAACTTGTATGTGTTGTTGTTGTGGTTGTAGTTAATATCTGTGAGAGCGATGTCTAGACCGAGAGGTAGACCGAGGTTGGTTCGTCAGGAACCACGAGTTGCGGCTCCTATTGAGCCGGTAGTTGGTGCGGGGGCTCACATAGAGGGACCGGTGGCCGCGGGAGTTGGCGCTCCTCCACCACCTCCACCACCACCACCTCCTCCACCTGGAGTTGGGGGCGAGGATGAAGCCGGAGGAGATGGACCTCAAGGAGGCCAAGGTGGCCAAGGTCCAGCTGGAATCGATATGACTCCGCTAGTGCAAGCAATAGCGGGAGCATTCCAGGCCGCAGTTGCGGGAGCTCAGGCTGCAGCTCAGCCTAGGTGTGATGATGCTAGTTTACCTTTGGAGAGGCTCCGTAGCTTAGGAGCCGAGGAGTTTAAAGGATCTACTCCGGAGAGGTCAGAGTTATGGTTGGAGAAGACAGTTCGTATCTTAGCTCAGATGGGTTGTGCGGGCGCACGTAGATTGGGTTGTGTGATCTCACTGCTTCAGGGTGATGCCTACACCTGGTGGGTCACCATTACTACCGAGGTTCCAGAGGCCGAGATTGATTGGGAGTTCTTTGAGTCTGCTTTCCGGAAGAGGTACTTGGGACCGAGGTATCTAGATGAGAAGAAGAGAGAGTTCATGGCTCTTACTCAGGGAGATGCACCTGTGACTGATTATGAGATCCGTTTCGTTCGTCTGAGTCAGTATGCTCCAGAGTTAGTGCCTACTGAGAGGGCTCGATGTGATCGTTTCCGATACGGACTTCATGAGGAAGTTAAGAGGTATACCTTAGCTTCTGATTATTCTGACTTTGATGTCTTGGTTGCTAGAGCCAAGGACATTGAGCACAGCTTGGGGCTGGCCAAGCGTTCTGGGGGATCTAGTTCTGGTAAGAGGCACAACAACTTTGATGGTAGAGATGCCAAGAGGCACAGAGGTGGCGGACATCAGTTTGACCATAGACGTGGCGGTGGCCACCATGGTAGGGGCCATCAGGGCCATAGAGGAGGAGGACTGTTGCCCGAGTGTACCCGTTGTGGGAGACAGCATGCTGGTGAGTGTTGGGGTAACTTTCATGCTTGTTGGAACTGTGGTTCGAGGGACCACTTTAGGAGGGATTGTCCGCATCAGGCGGCTCAGGCACGAACATTGCTCAGGCTCCTGCGAGGGCTAATGATTTTCAGAGAGGCCGTGGGCGCGGTCGTGGCTACTTCCAGCCTAGGGCTGACGCACCTAGGGTAGATGCTCAGAGGAACCTTGCTCATGTTGTGGCTGTGCAGCCAGAGGCGGGAGGACCAGCGAGAGTCTATGCTCAGAGAGAGGCCGGGAACGACACCGATGTGATAGCAGGTAATTTCGAGTTACAGTCTATGTCTTTGCTTTCTTTGGTTGATTCGGGTTCTACGCATTCCTACATTTTGAGTGAGCATGCACATAAGTTAGATATTCCTGTTGAGATCTTAGATGTAGGTATGCATGTTACTAGTTCTTTTGGTGAGACAGTTGTGGTTAGACGTATGTATAGGAGGTGTCCACTGAAGATTCAGGGTCATGTGTTCTCAGTTGATATGATGGAACTTTCCTTCTATGGTTTTGATATTATTTTGGGTATGGATTGACTGGTTGAGCATCGGGCTAGTGTGGACTTTGAGACAAAGAGAATTTCTCTGAAACTTTCTGATGACTACGAGGTAGTGGTAGTGGGCGAGAACATTAAGTTCTTGTCTAATGTGGTGTCAGCTTTAGAGGCTCATAGGTTGATGGACTCGGGATGTGGGGCCTATTTAGCTTATGTTATGAATCCGGATATGAGTGAAGCTAGACCGAAAGATATCAGAACAGTATGTGACTTTCCAGATGTGTTTCCTGAAGAGTTGCCGGGTTTGCCTCCTGACAGAGATGTTGAGTTTGTGATTGAGACAGTTTCAGGGTCTAATCCAGTTTCGATAGCTCCGTATCGTATGGCTCCGAAAGAGTTGAAAGAATTGAAGAGTCAGTTGCAAGAATTATTAGACCGTGGTTTCATTAGGTCTAGTAGTTCTCCGTGGGGTGCTCCAGTGTTGTTTGTGAAAAAGAAAGATGGTAGCATGCGCATGTGTATTGACTATAGACAGTTGAATCAGTTGACTGTGAAGAACAAGTATCCGTTGCCTCGTATAGATGATTTGTTTGACCAGTTGAGAGGTGCTTCAGTGTTCTCGAAGATAGATTTGAGATCCGGGTACTATCAGTTGAAGGTGAAAGAGTGTGATGTTCCGAAGACAGCTTTTAGGACTAGATATGGTCACTATGAGTTTCTTGTGATGCCATTTGGGCTCACGAATGCACCAGCAGCGTTCATGGACATGATGAACAGAATTTTTAGGGACTATCTAAACCGTTTTGTGGTTGTCTTCATTGATGATATACTTGTGTACTCGAAGACAGAAGAAGAGCATGATGAGCACTTGAGATTTGTTTTACAGAGATTGTTGAGCAACCAGTTGTATGCGAAACTCAACAAGTGTGAGTTCTGGATTCGAGAGGTTGTATTTCTTGGCCATGTTGTTTCGGCCGAAGGTATTCGAGTTGATCCATCGAAGATTGAGGCTATTGTTGAGTGGAAACAACCTAAGTCCGTGACAGAGATTAGGAGTTTCCTAGGATTAGCCGGTTACTATAGGAGGTTTGTTGATGGCTTCTCTAGGGTAGCTGCTCCCTTGACTAAGTTGTTGCAAAATGGAGTCAAGTTTGAATGGTCAGATGCAAGACAGAAGGCTTTCGAAAAATTGAAAGAAGCTTTGACGAATGCTCCAGTGTTAGTGCAACCTGTTTCAGGTAAGGAGTTTGTGATTTACAGTGATGCTTCCTACGTAGGCTTAGGATGTGTTTTGATGCAAGATATGAGAGTTGTTGCTTATGATTCCAGACAGTTGAAGATTCATGAGAAGAACTATCCTACTCATGATATAGAGTTGGCCGCAGTTATTTTTGCATTGAAAATTTGGCGTCACTATTTGTATGGTGAGAAGTGTATTGTCTACACCGATCACAAGAGCTTGAAGTACCTGATGACACAGAAAGAGTTAAACTTGAGACAGAGAAGGTGGCTAGAGTTGTTAAAAGATTATGATTTGACCATCGAGTACCATCGGGTAAAGCAAATGTAGTAGCCGATGCTTTGAGTAGAAAAGTGGTCGTTGAGTTGAGAGCTATGTTTGCTAGATTGAGTGTGTCCGATGATGGTGGTTTGATCACCGAGTTGCAAGTGAAGCCTTCTTTGATTCAGTTGATTAGAGAGAAGCAGTTGCAAGATGCGAGCCTAGTTCCTCATGTTCAGGACATAGCCGAAGGAAGACCGACTGAGTATAATTTCAGTGGTGAGAGTTTGTTGTGCTTTAGAGATCGAATTGTTGTACCGGAAGATGTTGAGCTGAGGCGTCAGATTTTGAGTGAAGCACATTCGAGTCCATTTTCTATGCATCCGGGTAGTACCAAGATGTACCGAGATTTGAAGAATGATTACTACTGGGTTGATTTGAAGAGAGATGTAGCCGAGTATGTGAGCTGTTGCATGGTTTGTCAGAGAGTGAAGGCAGAACATCAGGTTCCTTCAGGTTTGCTACAGCCTTTGAAAATTCCAGAATGGAAATGGGAGAGGGTCACCATGGATTTTGTATCGGGGTTGCCTTTGTCTCCTTCGAGGAAGAACTCAGTTTGGGTGATTGTTGATAGGTTCACTAAGTGTGCCCACTTCTTAGCAGTGAACACTACGGATTCCTTAGACAAGTTGGCAAACTTGTACATTCGTGAGATTGTGAGACTTCATGGAGTTCCGAAGTCCATTGTTTCAGATAGAGATCCTAGATTTACTTCGAGGTTCTGGAGTTGCTTGCATAGTGCTTTGGGTAGCCGTTTGCATTTCAGCACATCTTATCATCCGCAGTCCGATGGGCAGTCAGAGCGAGTGATACAGATTCTTGAGGATATGCTTCGCTGTTGTGTGATTGATTTTCAGGGTTCTTGGGAGAAGCACTTACCGCTGGTTGAGTTTGCTTACAACAACAGTTATCACTCTAGTATCCAGATGGCACCTTATGAGGCTTTGTATGGTAGACGGTGTAGGACTCCGATTTGCTGGGCTGAGACAGGTCAGAGATTGTTACCTATGCCAGATTTGCTTAAAGGAACTACAGAAAAAGTGAAGTTGATTTGTGACCGTCTGAAAGCAGCTTCCGATCGTCAGAAATCTTATGCAGATTTGAAGAGGAAAGAGATTGAGTACTCAGTGGGTGAGAAAGTGTTTCTGAAAGTATCTCCGTGGAAGAAGGTAATGAGATTTGGCCGGAAGGGCAAGTTGAGCCCGAGATTCATTGGTCCGTATGAGATAGTTGAGCGGATTGGGCCCGTAGCTTATCGTTTGAGGTTACCTTCTGAGTTAGAGAAGATCCATGATGTCTTTCATGTGTCTATGCTTAGGAGATATAGATCAGATCCTTCTCATGTGATGCCCGTTGAGGAGATAGAGTTGAATCCGGATTTGTCCTATAATGAAGAGCCCGTTGAGATACTTGCTTCTGATAGCAAGGTGTTGCGTGGCAGGACCATAGAATTGGTCAAGGTGTTGTGGAGACATAGAGGTGTGGAAGAAGCCACGTGGGAGAGGAAAGTAGATATGGTTGAACAGTTTCCGTATTTGTTTCCACCAGGTAATTTCGGGGACGAAATTCCTTAAGAGGGAGAGAGTTGTAACACCCGTGTCTTGGGCCTAGGAGTTAGCCGGGTTGTTGTTCGAGTCAAATAAAAATCTAATTAAAATAAACCAACTTTGAATAATGACCTATTTGAATCTTAATAAAGAGGGAGGGACCAAAGTTGCGATTTACCCACTTTTTAAATAAAGGAAGACAACTTTTATGGAAAAGTTGTCATCTTTCTCCTCATTTCTCCTTTCCCAATTTCAAAACCCTCCCCCATTTTCAAACACTCATAAACCCTAGTTACTATTCCATTGGCTTTGCTAGTCGATTTCAACACCAAATTAAAAGGTAAATATATTTTCTTAACATCCTCTCTATCCTCTACTTATCTATTGTTATAGATTTCAAAAATATTGAGTTTTGGGAATTAGGGTTCATATGGAAATTTGGGTTTTTGATGAAGGTTTTCAATTTGTTTTGAGAAATTGTTTTGGGGTTATGCTTAATCATGATGAAACTTTCAACATATCTTAATTTGGTTGTTTTTGGATGAATTTTCGTAGTGGGTCTTTAGGGCAAATTTTAAGGTATGAAAAATTGGGTTTTTAAGAGGTTTAGTGTTGAAATTTAAGGGCTGATGGTCTACCTATGTTAGGAGGGTAATTTGGGATGTTTTGGAAGACATTTGGGTGCTTGGAATTGAGTATTTCAGTCCTTGGTTGTGGGAGTCCGAAAATTGGGTTTTTGGAGATGTTATGTGGTTTGGAAAATTGTGGAAATGGGTTGTGATTTGCAAAGTTGGTTGATGGTTGAATTAGCATTGAATTGGGAAGTAATGTATGTGTTTTGTTTGACTAGAAGCAAGGGGAAACGTGGAAGAGGCTTCGGGATCGAATCTGGGAAGTTGAAGGTGATTGCTTGCTTGGTCTAGGAGCTTGGAAGCTTAGGTGAGTGGTTAATTGTTTTAAACGGTTTTAAATTAGTTGGTTCGAGTATACGGACTAGGTTGGGCTTGGTAGACCCACCTAGAGTTAGGATTAGGGTGGTAGCCTACTCCTAAACTTGATCTAGAGCCATTGGATGAACTCATTATATTGTTGTGTATGTCTCGTATGATGTGTGGTATGAATGGTTATGTATATTGTATTATACATGTGGAATGAGATATGAATTGTGATGATTGAGACATGCATGATGATGGTTGTTGGTGAGTACGTGCTAAGCACGGAATTGGTTGAAATGAGTAATGTGAACTGTGTAAATATTGGCACTAGTTTACTTGAATACAAATGATCGATCATTAGGATGTTAGTGTGTACACATGAGTCTAAAGTCGCGCGTGGCCTTGGTGGCGTTGAGTCACCAAGGAGGAGTACGGGTTCGCCCGGAATTGTATTTAAATGTAGTCGGTGATGAGTGGAATCCCATCGACGGGGCGTGAGGATGAGTGGAATCCCCTCCGCGAGACCGGTGATGAGTGAAATCCCACCGTGAGGTAATGTGGTTGTTGGATGTAAGTTCCAACATGTCTATCCGCGTATTCGGGTCCTAGCTAGGTGCCAATGTTGTTTGATGTATATACCAATGTGTTGAGGTTCACGGTTCTTATTGGGATACTTGTTGTGATTACATGTATCATGGAAATTGAGCTTATGACCATGGTATTAATATTGTCTATTGCTCATGCATCTTATCTTGTGGACCTTTGGTATGATTGTGTTACCTTGGCTAGATCGTGCTCGGACCCTGCAATGTTGAGGTTTGTGTTTAGAGCTTACCCTCACTAAGCATCATTGCTTACGCTCTCTTTGTTCAACATTGCAGATCCTTAGTTCGTGGGTTTCTCGGGCAAGTGGAAGGCCTCCAAGTGTGGTTTTTGGCTTGAGTTCATCAAGTATGGATTTTAATGTTAAACACGTAATAGTTGAGCAATGGGACATGTATGGTTTTGTTGGATATTTGTTGGATGTTTAGGAGCATGTGTAGACTCCCTTATATCTTGCTTTTGTATGATTGTGCTGCCATGATGAATGCTAACTCATGCCTAAGTTGCTCTTTTGAATGTTAGCCCTATGCCTTAAGAGTTTATATGTGTGTGTGAATGATAGTTGTATGAGTGCATGTTAGTGTGGCATTGCCTAGTGTTAGATTCGTCTAAATCATTGTTGAAGCATGCCTAAACTCTTGGTTTGACATTAGGAAGCATGTTAGTGTGTTGGTTGAGGTTTGAGGGGGATTTAAGGGCCACTTGTGCCTTAAATCAGCTCAAACCAGTGTTTTCGAAGCAGGGGTATCGATACAGTTAGTCCCGTATCGATACGGCCTTCATGTTTCAGGCCCGCGTTTCGATACGCGAGGGGGCGTACCGATACTATTTTTGCTACTGGAGCTACTGTCTAGTTCCGTATCGGTACGGGCCCTCACGTGTATCGATACGGCCCCCTTAGCGTTGACCGTGGGAAGTCAACAACTGGAGAGGGTATCGATACACTCCCAGGTGTATCGGTACGGTCTCCACGGGTTGACTTTGACCAGTTGACCTGGTCAAGGGGTATCGATACACCCCTTAGGTGTATCGATACCACCTGCAGTAAAAGTTAAAATTTGGCCGTAACACGTTTGTTTGAGCTCGTTTGTTTTGTTTCGCATATGTTGTTCCGCTGTATGATCACTTAGGGTTTAATATCCATTTAGACAAGATTTTAAAATGAAAGAAAATTTGGGTTGCTAACCGAGGGGGAATCCTTAGGGGTTTTCACTCGGTTTTCCCCGTGTGGCCCACTCGGACCGGTCATTCGGCCAGACCGGGACGAGGGGGTTACATGAAATTTGAGTCGAATCGAGTTGAGTTTTCGAGTTTCTATACAATTTTAATTGTTGTTATTTATAATGTTATATTAAAGATTGATTCTAATTTAAACAGGTTTCTATATCCATATACGATATGTATATATATTTCTTTATATTTTCACATGTGATATACATAATATATCGGGAAAAAATTGAGGGACCCGACTCAAACTTGAAAACTAATAAACTAATTACTAAAAATTTCGAGTTACTCAAGTTATTCCAATTTATATTTTATAACTCAAAACTTTAAAATTTTTTCGAGTCGAGTCAAAACGAGTCAAATATTTTTACGTCAAGTTAAATAATTTAATTTTTTTGGTCGAGTCGAATTTTGTCCATCATTACACAAAATATCATCAGTTTTTGTGACCAACGATTATAGTAGGTTCCGTTTATAGATTCGAGTTTAGTAGGTCGGGAATATATATGTTCACGATAAGAGACATTGTTTCAACAATAGTAGTTAAATCACTTTTAAATCATGGGATAATTACTATCGCAAAAACAAACATGTTTTTTCAAATAATAAATATATAAAATAAATATTGTACCATGAAGAACCATTACCTTAGAATCGATTTCACTTTGATCGGTGTAATTAGAAATGAACATCGCTTTTTAACATAAGAGCGTTACAAAATTTGAAGTAAAAGTTTTAGGGACAACATATATTTTTTAAAAATTTAGAGGCTTAAACAATTTTTTTTAAAATTTTAAAAGTTTAACTAAAATTTTTAATAATTTTAAGAAACCTAATGAAAACATTTAAAAATTTTATAAGGAAATTTAATTAAAAATATTTAAAAATTTGAAATTTAATATAATTTTTTAAAAATTTTGAGGGACCAAATTAAATATTTTAAAATTTTTATGATCCAAATTTGAATTTCTCAAAATTTTGAGCGCTATGACCCTGGTCCCTTAAAGACCCTGCCTCTGCATAAGAGCTTATAAATTGTACACCTGAACGAGAAATATGGAATTCGAGAAGATTGGTCTTTTTCTAGTAGGGGTGTTAAAAAATATCAGACTCGATGACTGACCTGACTTGACTACCCAAACATAAATAACATGGTATTATCAAAATATTTTTACCCGGATTGCGTACCCGACCCACCATTTCTCGGGTCGGGCTCGAGTCACAAAATTAAGAATTTTCGGGTACTCGGTTACCCGAGTACCCGAATATATTTGAAATTAATATTTTTATATTCAATATATATATATATATATTAAACTAATAAAAATCTCAATTTTTTATATTATTATATTTAATAAATACATATTTTTATATCCGGGTACCCAATTACACGATTTTCGGGTACTTGTAACTTTCGGGTACCCGACTAACACTGGCAGAGACACGAGCCGGATAAACCACTACTCGAGTACCCCAAAGACCCGAATACTCGGATTTGATCACCTTATTTTCTAGTGAGAGGATACTGCATGTTCTAAATAGTAAACCAAGACTGTCTTTTGTAAGAAAAGCATATGGGTAAGTAGAGACGGATCCAAGAATTTAAATTTGGTAGTTCACCGACCAGTATAGTAATATAAAATCAATTTACATTAGTGTAATAATATATTGATAACGGATAATGTAGAACCAATCTATATCGTGTAAATATGTTTGAGAGATTATAACTATTTTACATTGGTATAATTGTGTTTTAGAAAATATGAAATTTACCCAAGTGAAATTAAGTAATGATAGTAGAAATTTTGTGCAAGCAAATATGGATCTTAAATTCTAAAACCGATTTAGAGTTTTAGGATTTTTCAAAGAGATTACGAAATCAAAATCTTTTTAGGTTTTAAAAATTTAAATCGATTATAATTTATCGAAAAAAAAGATCGAGGAGGAATTTAAATTTCAAAATGGTATGAATAAGAAGACCTTTTCAAAATGGTATGAATAAGAAGAGCTTTTTCAAATGAAAAGGATTACACTATTAGAAAAAAGATGGTTTTTGAGGTAAACGTGCTTGTTTGAGAACTAAAAAAAATTGTACTGATTTTAAATTTTATTTAAATTAAATTTTAATTATTTTTAAAATTTTAAATCAAAATTTTAGTAAAATTATTTGACATGAGTGTCAATGTATTTAACCGAGATTTTTTAATAGAACCAATAAATATACTTAAAGTAGTTATAGAATGTTAGTTTTGTTATGAATATTTATCTATGTGTATGTCTATCATGATAAGAACTTTATCAAAGGAGATTTGAATTATTTTATCCTTAGAAATATTATCTACATTAATTAGAGTTTAATGTATTATGTACTTCTTATGCCTATAAATAGGTGATTTACTGAAGGCATCGTACACAAGTCAATATTCAGAATAATACAAATCTCTTTCTTTTCTCTCATCTTATTTTGTCCCTATTTCTTCTTGTTCTTGTTCTTTTCACATTATTCACAACACGTTATCAACACGAGTTTGCTCGGAAGATTTTAGTTACAAATCAAGCTTCTCCAAATATTTATCTCGTATATTCTTTTTCCATCTTATATATTTCAATTTATAAAATAATATATATACAATAATAAATTAAAACAATATATATAATTAATTCCACGCGTATGTTTTTTTTCTCTCTTTGCTTTGTATAGCCATACGGTTTTTTTATTTACTTTATGCCATGTGTTTTTATTTATTTGTTTTAATGGTTTAATATGAGTATATTGGCTGAACATCCCATTCTGCGAGGGTACTGGTCTCAAAGGAGGTTTTTAAATGACCTTGTGGACTGGTTTAACAATGTCGCGTATGAGGATTAAATATTTTTTTGTTATTTTCGATTATATATATTAATTTATAATTAATCTAATTTAATTTATTGTCTTTTATAGTACATCAATGACAAATCTTACAAACATTAAGTTTGTGGCTCTTGATATTTTCAGAAAGAATTATTTATCCTGGATCTTAGATGCCGAAATACACTTAGATGCTGATGGTCTGGGAAATACTATTAAGAAGAGAATGCAGAATCTGCCCAAAATAAGGCCAAAGCCATGATACTTCTTCATCGTCACCAAAGCTCGGTATGACTGGTTGCATCTGAGATTGCAAGATTTTAAATCAGTAAGCGAGTATAACTCTGCTATGTTTCGTATTACTTCACAATTGAAGTTATGTGGTCAAATTATTACTGATGAGGATATGTTAGAGAAAACATACTCCACTTTTCATGCAAACAATGTTGTTCTTCAGACACAATATCGTGAAAAAGACTTTAAGAAATATTCTGAGTTAATTTCTTGCTTTCTTGTGGCTGAGCAAAACAATGAGCTACTGATGAAGAATCATGAATATCGCCCAATTAGCTCCGCTCCATTCCCTGAAGCGAATGCGACATTCTATAGCGGAAGAAATAAAGGCTACACCAACAATCGTGGTCATAACTATGGGCGTGGTCGTGGTCATAGTCACGGTCGAGGACATAGACGAAGTGATCGTTTTAAAAATAACTATACCCACCATAAGTGGAACAATAGAGATGACAATAGTGCAAAAGATCAATCCAAGAAAGAGAAATCTATGTGTCATCGATGTGGCAGCTTAAATCATTGGCCCCATGCTTGCCGTGTGCCAAAGCATCTTGTGAATCTTTACCAACAATCAATCAATGGTAAAGGAAAGAAAGTTGAAACAAATTTTGTTTATATCAATGACAAAGATGATTATGACCTTGACAAAGATGATTATGACATTACTGACACTAGAAATGGCGATTATGGCTTTACAAATATAGATGTTAATGATTTCCTCTTTTCCCCTGAGAAGAATACTTGATTTTTTTGTTTATGTTTATTATTATTTTAGGAAAAGTCTGTTAGAAAGATATAATATTTTATTAGGAATTATATATATATATATAAGAATAAAATTCATGGATGTTATTTATTTAATTTATACTTTGAATATTTTTGTAACATTTATTTTATTTTTCTTTGAAGAATATGATTCCGTCACAAATACAATCCGCAAAAAATGGTGACGATTTATACTTAGCGGACAATGCAAGTACTCATACTATACTTAAGCACAAGAATTTTTTTCCCATTTAACAATGCAAGGGAATAATGTGAGTACTATATCCGGAAGTGCTAATATTATAGAAGGCTCTGGAAGAGCAAATATGTTATTGCCAAATGGAACTCTATTCCATATTTATAATGCGCTATACTCTCCAAAGTCGCAAAGAAACTTATTATTTTCACCCGACCCCCGAACCCGGGTGTTACAACTCTCCCCTACTTAAGGAATTTCGTCCTCGAAATTACCTGACGGAAACAAATACGGAAACTGCTCAAGCATGTCAGCTTTCCTCTCCCACGTGGCTTCCTCCACACCTCTATGTCTCCATAAGACCTTGACCAACTCTATAGTCTTGCCACACAATACCTTGCTGTCAGAAGCATCTCAACTGGTTCCTCGTTGTAAGACAAGTCCGGATTTAACTCTATGTCCTCCACTGGCATGACATGGGACGGATCCGATCTATACCTCCTAAGCATCGACACATGAAATACATCATGAATCTTCTCTAGCTCAACTGGGAGTCTCAATCTATATGCAACCGGACCAATTCTCTCAACTATCTCATAAGGCCCTATGTATCTTGGGCTCAACTTGCCCTTCCTTCCAAACCTCATCACCTTCTTCCAAGGTGAGACTTTCAAAAACACTTTATCCCCCACGGAGTATTCCACTTCCTTCCTTTTTAAGTCGGCGTAGGACTTTTGCCGATCTGAAGCCGCCTTCAAGCGATCACATATCAACTTCACCTTCTCGGTGGTTCCCTTAAGCAAATCGGGCATCGGCACAAGTTTCTGTCCGGCCTCGGCCCAACATATCGGGGTCCTACACTTCCTACCGTACAAAGCCTCATAGGGTGCCATCTGTATGCTCGACTGAAAGCTGTTGTTATACGCAAACTCCACTAATGGTAGGTGTTTCTCCCATGACCCCTGAAAGTCAATGATACAACACCTCAACATATCCTCCAATATCTGAATCACCCTCTCAGACTGCCCATCTGGCTGCGGATGATACGAAGTGCTGAAGTTCAACCAAGTGCCTAAGGCTCGATGCAAACACTCCCAAAATCTAGAGGTAAATCTCGGATCTCGATCTAACACAATCGACTTCGGCACCCCATGCAGTCTCACAATCTCACGAATATACAATTCGGCCAGCTTGTCCAACGTATAGGTAGTATGAACCGGTATGAAATGAGCACACTTGGTGAATCTATCTACGATCACCCACACTGAATTTTTCTTCGAAGGAGTCAACGGAAGTCCTGACACAAAGTCCATAGTGATGCGCTCCCACTTCCACTCTGGAATTTTCAACGGTTGCAACAACCCTGAGGGAAACTGGTGCTCAGCCTTGACTCTCTGACAAACCATGCATCTACTTACGAACTCGGCTACATCCTTTTTCAGACCAACCCAATAATACTCTTCCTTTAATCCTCGGTACATCTTTGTGCTACCCGGATGCATAGAAAAAAGGGCTATTGTGAGCCTCACTCAAAATCGTACGCCTCAACTCGGCATCCTCCGGAACCACTATCCTATCCTTGAAACATAGGATCCCATTCTCTCCAAAACAATACTCAGTAGGCCTATCTTCGGCTATGTCTTGCACGTGAGGTGCCAAGGACTCATCTCGCAACTGCTTCTCATGGATCAACTGAATCAATGATGGCTTAGCTTGAAGCTCGGCCACTAATCCACCATCCGTGGATACACTCAACCTTGCAAACATTGCTCGCAACTCAACGGCCACCTTCCTACTCAAGGCATCGGCCACCACATTTGCCTTGCCCGGATGATACTCTATGGTAAGGTCATAATCTTTAAGGAGCTCTAACCACCTTCGTTGCCTAAGATTCAACTCCCTCTGGGACATCAAATATTTCAAACTCTTGTGGTCGGTGTATACAGTGCACTTCTCACCATAGAGATGGTGTCTCCAAATTTTCAACGCAAACACCACTGCAGCCAATTCTATGTCATGTGTGGGGTAATTCTTCTCATGAACCTTCAACTGTCGGGAAGCATATGCCACTACCTTACCTCCTTGCATAAGCACACAACCTAGCCCCACGTAAGATGCATCGCTGTAAATTACAAACTCTCTCCCCGGCTCGGGCTGAATCAAAATGGGAGCTTCGGTCAAAGCTTTCTTCAATTTCTCAAACGCTTCTTGTCTTGCATCTGACCATTCATACGGAACATTCTTCTGTAGCAACTTGGTCAACGGAGCCGCTATCCTCGAGAACCCCTCAACAAACCTCCTATAGTAACCCGCCAAGCCTAGGAAGCTGCGGATTTCTGTCACTGATTTCGGTTGCTTCCAATTCACAATGGCTTCAATCTTCTTGGGATCTACACTAATCCCACTAGCTGAGATCACGTGGCCAAGGAAGACCACCTCTCTAATCCAAAACTCACACTTACTTAGCTTGGCATACAACTGATTCTCAAGTAGGGTCTGAAGCACTGACCTTAAGTGTTCATCGTGCTCCTCTTCGGTCCTAGAGTACACTAGGATGTCATCAATAAACACTACCACAAACCTGTCCAAGAACTTATGAAACACCCGGTTCATCATATCCATGAAGGCCACTGGAGCATTGGTCAACCCAAAAGGCATCACCAAAAACTCATAATGCCCGTATCGAGTACGAAAAGATGTCTTCGGTATGTCCACATCCTTTACCTTTAACTGATAATACCCAGACCTCAAATCAATCTTTGAAAACACGAAAGCACCCCTCAACTGGTCTAGCAAGTCATCTATCCTTGGCAAGGGATATTTGTTTTTCACCGTCACCTTATTCAACTGTCTATAGTCTATGCACATTCTCATGCTACCATCCTTCTTTTTCACAAACAAGACCGGAGCACCCCACGGGGAAACACTAGGCCTAATAAAGCCTCTGTCAGTCAACTCCTGAAGCTGTGTCTTCAACTCTTTCAACTCCTTCGGTGCCATCCTATATGGAGCAATCGACACCGGTGCAGAATCAGAATATGTCTCGATAGCAAACTCAACTGCTCTGTCTGGGGGCAAGCCTGGTAGTTCTTTCGGAAAAACACTCGGAAAGTCACACACAGTCCTGATGTCCTGAGGTCTCACCTCACTCATATCCGGGTTCATTACGTAAGCCAAGTAAGCCTGACACCCTGAACTCAACAACCTCTGAGCTTCCAAGGCCGAAACCACGTTGGACAAAAACTTGACATTTTCCCCAACTACCACAACCTCAAAATCATCGGTAAGCCTCAAAGAGATCCTCTTAGTCTCGAAGTCAACCCTAGCTTTATGCTCTACAAGCCAATCCATGCCCAAAATCACATCAAAACCGTAAAAGGGTAGCTCCATCATGTCGACTGGAAATACATGGCCCTGAATCATCAAGGGACACCTCCTATACACTTTCCTAACTACCACTGTATCACCAAAAGAGCTAGTGACATTTACACCTACTTCTAACCAATCACAAGGTAGTCCTAATGACTTTGCATGCTCACCCAGAATATACGAATGTGTTGACCCCGAATCTATTAGAGAAAGCAAACTCAAAGACTGTAATGTGAAATTACCTGCAATGACATCAGTGTCATTCCCAGCCTCTCACTGAGCGTACACTCTAGCCGGTCCTCCTCCCTCGGGCTGGACTGCTACCACATGAGCCAAGTTCCTCTGACCCTCATTCCTTGGCTGGAAGTTCCCACGGCCGCGCCCACGACCTCTCTGATGCTCAAAACCCCTCGCTGGAGCTGGTCCTCCTCTAACTGGGTGTGGACAATCACGCCTCAAATGGTCTCGGGAGCTACAGTTCCAACTCGCCCCAAACATACCCATGCACTCACCTGGGTGGCGTCTCCCGCACCTAGTGCACTCCGGAATGTGCCCAACAGCCCCTTGGCCCTGACGGCCCTGACCATGGTTACCACTCCTAGGCCTCGTATTCGGCTGGTACCTCCTATCCCTATGCCTCTTGGCATGATCTCTATCCCAGTCCGCATGTCTCTTCCCGGAGTCAGACCCACCAGCACGTGCTCTAGAGCTTAGGTTTTGCTCTACATCCTTGGCCCTAGAAACCAAGACATCGAACTCAGTGTAGTCGGCGGCCAACATGTAGGTCTTCACATCAGTAGTCAACCCATATCTGAAACGCTCACATCGCTCCTTCTCATCCGGAATCAACTCTGGCGCGTACTGGCTCAACCTCACAAACTGGATCTCATACTCGGACACGGTCCTATTGCCTTGAACCAACGCCATGAACTCCATTTTCTTTTCATCTAAGTACCGAACTCCGAGGTACTTCCTCTTGAAAGCATTCCTGAAAAACTCCCATGTGACATCCACCTCGGCCATACCAGAAATAGCAGTGGTCCACCAAGTATAAGCGTCTCCCTGAAGCAATGAGACAATGCATCCTAACTTACGGGCATCCGAGCACTCCATCTGACCCAATATGCGAGTAGTGCTCTCAAGCCACCCTTCCGAACCCTCCGGAGACAACCCACGAAACTAAACTGCCCCCAAATTACGAAGCCTCTCTAGGGGTAACCCTGTCCCCGCACCCTGAGCTGGTGCTGCAGCTTGCATACCAGCCAAAGCTGTCTGAAAAGCCCCGGCTATAGTCTGGATCAAATGAGCCACATCCGGGCATGCCTGACCTTGGCCCGCTTGAGCCCCATTACCTGCCTGAGGCCCATTACCATCACCTCCGACGTTCCCTCCATTACCACCTGGAGCATTAAGAGCAGGAGGCGCGTTCTCGGGTGCCTGGTCACCCGCTCTAGGCCGTCCCCTCGGTCTCACCATAGCAATTAATGTAATCTAAAACAACAAACACACAACAACAAGGAAACGTTAGGTTAGCAAGGGGCAAAGGACTCCAGTTCTCAAGCTCTTTAAACCAAAACAATTTTCCCTTTTTATTTTGACAACAATGCCTAACAATGGGGACTCAAACCAACTCTCAAACAACAGAAAAGTCACCATAGCATGCATACATACACCGTGCTAAAACAAAATTTAGACAGGCACGGCAAAACACTCATAATACCTTAACTTACCTCACTTACCTGCCCGAGGTCTCGGAAACCTCAGGCTCTGATACCAATAAATGTAACCCCCTCGTCCCGGTCTAGCCGGAGGACCGGTCCAAGTGGGCTACACGGGGAAAACCGAAGTGAAACCCGTTAAGGCTCCCCTTCGGTTAGCAACCCTATATTTTTTTTTCTCACTTTAAACTTGTCTAGATGAGTATTTAATCCCATGTGATCATACAACGGAACATCATAAACAAAACAATCGAACGAACTCAAACCCACAACCAAAGGACCAATTTTTAAGTTTATCTGCAGGAGGTATCGATACACCTAAGGGGTGTATCGATACACCTGGACTAAGTCAAAAGGTCAGAGTCAACCCGTGGAGACCGTATCGATACACCCATGGAGTGTATCGATACCCTCTTCAAAGGTTGACTTCTCACGGTCAACGCTAGATGACCGTACCGATACGCCTGAGACCGGTATCGATACCAAGTTGGACAGTGGCTCCAGTGACCAAAATGGTATCGATACGCCTCCCCGCGTATCGAAACGAAAGGCCTGGAATAAGAAGGCCGTATCATTACGGGTCTAACCGTATCGATACCCCCGCTCTGCAACATCTCATTTCACTACTTGGTAACATCATGTAAGGTTCTAGATGCATATTTGGACACTCCTAAGCACACACAAGCATACATACAACAAACCATAATCAGGACTTGACATGAGGGGCATTTAATCCAACGAAAACATACAAATCAAGGCTCCTTACAAGACCACAAGAAGCATACTTAGCAAACATAAGACATCATTCACAAAGTGGTCAACATAAGGCATACCTAGGCCAACATGATACAAGTTTAGGCATATCCAAATAAACCACATAAGAAACATAGGTCATGATCCAAGAAGCAAAAGCATAACACGCAACATGAGTTTAACAATTTCAAACATAACCTCCTAAGGAGTTTGACCCCAACTCCTAACACTCTATACCCCATTGTCTAGGCATTATTACAAAAGCAAACCATACTTAAACTTGCTTGAGAACTCCAAAAGCTCCTCCTTCGCCCGCTCGCCTCCCGAACTCTAACGATCTGCACGTTGGAAACAAAAGAGCATAAGCAATCTAGCTTAGTGAGAGAGGCTCTACAATTCACAACATGCAGTTTTCCAAAATACGATTTGTATGCAAGAAAGCAATGGATGCATAAGGGTCTATCTCAACCACAACATTTGGTTTGCACAAGCACAACCAACACACACTTACGGTGGGACTACACATCACCGTTTCGACTAGTGGATTTCCAATGGGACTACACATCAAAGGACTACCCTACTAGTCACTACCGGTGGGACTACACATCACCGTAGTATAGATCACCATCACGTGAGGCACGAACTCAACACGACTACAACATTAACAACTTAAAATGCATTCAATGATCACAACGTATATACAATCAACATGTCACAACAACTTAAGAGTAGAGAGGCTTACACACGGGTTTAGGTGACCTCTTGAGGTTCTACCCAAACCCCTAAGGAGTCCATATCAGGCACAATGCAAAAACCAATAATTCTACTCACTGTTGCTACCCAAGAGAAGATCGAAGACCGAGCTCAAGACTCTGAAATCCCCGGATTTGCCCCCGAAGCTTCACCAACCGAGTTCCTTGATTCTAAGCATTCCAACTCCAAGAAAATAACCCCAAATCAGTCCATATTCTAAAATAATCAATCCGGATTAAATACCACTCTCAAGACATCAATTTTCCATTGAAAACTAGCTCAAAACTCCAAAATCCGAGCAGCCCTTAAGCACCCCTCAAAACCTTTGATTTCAACCCTCAAATTACTCCCTAAAGCCTTCAAAACAATACTTACATATACCCTAACCATTAGCCCTCAAGATTCCACCTAAAACACCCCCAAAACTCAACTTAAAACCTCCCAAAAATCTCCCCAAAACCCAAATCCGGGAAACTTATCAAAACTCATTAAAAATCATACCAATTTGGACCTCATGCTTCCTAAACAACATGTCTATCATTAATCACTTAAAACATTAAGTTAAGAACAATAAAGGCACCATTTTTAAATCAAAACTCTTAAAAAGCCCCTATTTCAAAACATAGTTAAAAATGAAAAATAGTGGTACTTCCATGGAGGGGAAGGTGAGAGCAAGTCAAAAACGTCCATACCTTTGAGAAAGCTTCAAAAACGAGTGAGCTATGGAATGGAATAGTAGCTCAAGGTGGGAGGTGTGTTTTTGTCGTTGGAAAGAGATGAGGGTGGAGAGAGGTAGAAGATGAGCAAAGTGAATAGTTTAGTTTATGTTTGTTTAAAATGGGGGGTCAAAAGACCAAAACACCCTTAATGAAATAAGAGAACTACAAGGGGTGACACCATGGCAAAATTTGGGCTTGTCTTGTAGATGACCCAATTAAATTTTATTTGGCTTAAACTCGAGGCCCAAACCATTATAATTATTATTAAAAATTTTGAAATCGAAACCCGAACTATTTTTAAATTATTATTTTCACCCGACCCCCGAACCCGGGTGTTACAGTAAGCAAAAAGATGATTGGCCAAAATGGAAAGAGGCAATTGAAGCGGAACTAAAATATCTTTCAAAAAGAGAAGTATTCGGGCCTATAGTCCGTACACCGGAAGGTGTAAAACCTGTGAGGTATAAATGGGTTTTTGTGAGAAAGAGAAATGAAAAATGGGAAATTGCGAGATATAAAGCTCGTTTGGTTGCACAAGGATTTTCACAAAGACCAGGAATTGATTATGAAAAAACATACTCCCCAGTGGTGGATGCAACCACTTTTAAATTTTTGATTAGTCTGGCAATAAAAGAAAGACTTAATTTCCGCTTAATGGTTGTTGTTACATCCTATTTGTATGGGCCTCTTGATAATAATATTTATATGAAACTTTCGGAAGGTTTTAAACTGCCTAAAGCAGTTAATTCAAGTTCTCAGAAATATTATTCAATCAATTTGAACAGGTCCCTTTATGGATTAAAACAATCTGAGCGCATGTGGTATAATGGCCTCAGTGAATACTTATTAGCAGAAGGCTATAAGAATGATCCAATTTCTCCATGCATTTTTATTAAGAGATTTAGCTACGGATTTGTCATTATTGCTGTGTATGTTGATGATTTGAATATTATTGGGACTCCTGAAGAGATCTCATTGACAGTAGAATGTTCAAAGAAAGAATTTGAAATGAAAGATCTTGGAAAAACAAGATTCTGTCTTGGATTACATATTGAGCACTTAAAAGATGGAATCCTTGTGCATCAATCAACATACATAGAAAAAATGCTAAAGAAATTTTACATGTATAACGCACATCCGTTGAGCACTCCTATGGTTGTTAGGTCACTTGATGTTAACAAAGATCCATTTTGTCCTCGAGAGATGGATGAAGATATTCTTGGTCCAGAAGTGACATACTTAAGTTCTATTGGTGCATTAATGTATCTTTCTAGTCACACACGACCTGGCATATCGTTTGCTGTCAATTTGTTGGCAAGATTTAGTTTATGCCCAACCCGAAGACATTGAAATGGGGTCAAACACATATTTCGTTATCTTCAAGGTACAAAAGACATGAGATTATTTTTCTCTAATCTATCCAAAACAGAATTGGTTGGTTTTGCGGATGCAAGATACTTATCTGATCCTCATAATGCTCGATCAAAGACTGGTTATGTATTTACATACGATGGTACAACAATTTCTTGGCGCTGAATGAAACAAACAATTACTGCTACTTCCTCTAATCATGCTGAGATTTTGGCTATTCATGAGGCTAGTCGTGAATGTGTGTGGCTAAGGTCTGTAACCCATCATATTCGTGAAAATTGTGGTTTACACTCTGAAAAAGTAGCTCCGACGATCTTATATGAGGATAATACGGCCTGTATTGCCCAACTTAAGGAAAGATACATAAAGGGTGATAGAACAAAACACATCTCTCCAAAATTCTTCTTTACTCACGATCTACAAAAAAATGGAGACATTGATGTCCAACAGATTCGTTCATGTGATAATTTGGAAGATTTATTTACCAAGGCACTCCCTACTGCTCCATTTGAGAAGTTGATTTATAATATCAGATTGCGTCGTGTCAAAGATCTTAAATGATGTATTTATGAGGGGAGAAAATACGCGTTGTACTCTTTTCCTTATCCATGGTTTTGTCCCATTGGGTTTTCCTGGAAAAGATTTTTAATGAGGCAACATGTTATGCATATTAAAGATGTGTGTACTCTTTTCCTTTACTAAAGATTTTTTTCTCTTTCTTTCTGGGATTTTTATCTTAGTAAAGTTTTAACGAGGCACAATGTCTTCATAGACATCCAAGGGGGAGTGTTATGAATATTTATCTATGTGGATGTCTATCATGATAAAGACTTTATCAAAGGAGATTTGAATTATTTTATCATTAGGAATATTATCTATATTAATTAGAGTTTAATGTATTATGTACTTCTTATGCCTATAAATAGATGATTTACTAAAGGCATTGTACACAAGTCAATATTCAGAATAATACAAATCTCTTTCTTTTCTCTCATCTTTTGTCCATATTTCTTCTTGTTCTTGTTCTTGTTCTTTTCACATTATTCACAACAAGTTTAGATATTTGTTTTGACCAAAAATAATTTAAGAGCTCAAAGTAGTAATAATAATAATAATAATAATAATAATAATAATAATAATAATAATAATAATAATAATAATAATATTATTATTATTATTATTATTATTATTATTATTATTATTATTATTATTATTATTATTATTATTATTATTATTATTATTGTTATAAACAAAAATACTTAAAATTTTAGGTTAAACTACGGTAGTCACTGACTTTTATTACCTTTTCACTTTGATCACTGGAATCTAAGAATTTTCATTACAGACAATAAATTTTTAATTCGATTTTACTAAAGCTACCACCATTAAAAAATATTCAGTTTTGGTCACCGAAATATTATTTTTTGAAAAATAGTCACTAATGTCACTTTTTTTTTCAATTTTGATCACCCTATGTTAAAAAACTAACGGGAAAATAATAGTTCAGTGGAAAAAATAGAAAAGAAACAATAAGTTGGTGATCAAAACAGAAAAAACAAAATATTAGTAACTAAAATAAGAAAAAATGTAATTTTAGTGATATTTTACCAAAAATAATAGTTTGATGACCAAAATAGCAAAAAAAAAAAACAATATGTTGATGACCACATATGTTTACCCAAAAAATTAATGGTAGGTCTCCATGCACTATGGCAGGTCCGCCCCTATGGGTAAGATCGGTGACAGATTCATAAATTAAGATTAGGGAACAAAATATAATCAATCATAAAAAAATGAAAGGACAATACTCTTTTTGTCCCATTAATTTTGTCCCTTATTAACTTTTTAAAAGTTTTCCTTTAAACTTTGACCATGATTATTTTAAATATTTTAAACAACTAAATTTTATAAAATATATATTTTAAAACTACTTGATTGAAGGTTTATAAAACATTATTTTATATTTTTTATCAATAATAAATTTTAAATAATGATGAGTCAAAGTTAAAAAAAATTGACCTCAAAAAATCAATAAAAAAGACAATATTTAAATGAAATAAAAATTAGGTCTAAATAGATAAAAGAAAATAACATTATATTCTTTATCATTAAAAAATCTGGGGGCCACAACATTCCAAGGGTTGTTGTAGCTTCGATCTTGGGTAAAATGGTAAAAAAGACGGAACGGTTTGCAAAACTACCCTCAAAATCCGCTCATAATCCAGAAGTAGTAATTTAAAAATGTAATTTGGTTATAGAATCAAACAGTTTAGAAAAAAATTGATAAAAATTTACTTGAATTATGTACAGAAAAAAATATGTACGATATGTGTTAATGCGGATATAAACCAGACCAAGAGGACAAAAACAATACATATGTATGAATTTTATCTTCAATTACTTAATAAAAATTAATTTTAATACTATTTAAACAATTTTAATTTTTCTAAAATTTGCTTCATTTCACTACTCACAGTTATTGTCAGTAAGTTCAATAACTTTTGTGGTTTACATTTGAGCTTGGCCAAAGGTGGCCTACCACAATTCCATCGCAAGGAAAATCGCTCGTTACTTTTTTTTACCATGAACACTGGTAATTTTATTTTAAAAAACACATAAAAGGACAAAAACACAAAAAAAACAAGGGGGAAGAGATGAGAATAACGCAAAGCAAAACAAGAAATGAACGACATCAACAAGAAAACTAGAAAGGCTAAACAAACACAAATAACACATAATAAACAATCACAAACAACACAAAAACACAAACAGAGACACAAGATGCGTGTTTGGTTTTGCGGAAGTACCATAATTTATGTTTGAGAGTTTTTTTCTTAAAAATCACGATTGTGTAAAAATATAGTGTAAAAATCACGACGAAACACAAAAGCTACTTCTACCTTGCTTTTCCCAAAATCACGTTTGGGGTCCAAAATCACGTTTGAATTTTTAGATCCAAACATGTTGGCATGATGATCGAGGCATGTTTTCCTGTTCAATCGGGATTTTTGGACCCCAAATGCAAAACTAAACATGCACTGAATCGGTGGGAAAGACGTCGAGCCACCAGGAAACGATGAGAGAGGGCCAGACGAGAACAAATTCAACAATTCATAAATCTGCAGCTACATGTCCTTCCCAAGGGTCACAGAAGTATAACACTGTTGGATGTAATATAGGGAGATCACAATCAGAAGAATATTGCGGAAAGCATAGAGGCGTCATTGAGTCAGATGGCCGGAGAGAAAAAAACCGGGAGTTGAAAAGTCCTAGTCAAGCAGACTTCCACCGATGGAAAGCGAGAGACCCAACCTATTAAGGATAAAGATAAGATAAGATAACTTTTATCTCATTCAAATCCATGAGATAACTCTTAGTCAAATCTCATTCAAATCCTATCTTATTTTATCTCTATCTCAATCTTGTATTTAAATATTTGATTTTCCTTATCCTTGTATATTCATTTGTAAGCCTATATATAGGTCAATTGTAAACATTATCAACTATGAAATATAAAAATCCTTTACATGGTAATCAGAGCCAAGTAGAATTTATCTACTAATTTTCCCTCCTTTTTTCGCTCTTCTTTAAACCGGATCTCCTCTCATGGCCCCGTCTTCTACTTCCAATGATCTTGTGCATCTTAGTGCACCGACCAACTTCCCAATCAAACTTACGTCTGCTAACTTTCCTATTTGGTGTCGCCAAGTGGAGGCTACTCTCATTGGTTTTGGGCTACTCAGTTATATTTATGGTTCACAGCCTTCCACATCTAAGTTTACCGATGCCGCGAAAACAATTGCTAATCCTTAATATCTACGATGGTATCGTCAGGGTCAAATTATTATCAGTGCTCTTTTTGGCAGTTGTGATGATCAAGTTCAACCACTTATTTCATCCGTTATAACTGCAAAAATTGCATGGGATACTCTAGTTGCAAGTTATGTTCGAGCATCTCCCGGTCGCATCCTTGCCCTCAAGTCCAAATTGGCTCGCAATTCGCGTGGTTTCAGGTCTATATCCGACTACATGAAAGACATGTAGGATATTGCCTCTGATCTCTCCTTGGAAAACTGTCATGTCTTCAATGCAGATCTCTTGATTTCTATTGTCAATCAATTGGGTGATGATTATCGTCCAATTGTTGCTGCCCTTCGTGTGCGTAACACATCGACATCCATGCTTGAGTTGTCTGAGATCTTAACTGATCATGAGAGACTCCTACAAGAACTTGACCAAGCTACACCTCTTGCCACGACATATTCTATACTGCGGGCTAATTCAAATCATGGTTATTTCACCAACCGTTCTCGAGGGAAGGGTGGTCGCTCTGGTCATTCGTTTTCTGGTGGCGGTCGTAGTCCTGTTTCTCAATCTAGTCATTCTAGACGACAAGATGTTGTGTGCGAGTTCTGTAATTTGCCAGGGTATGTTGTTCGAGATTTTTGTAAGCTTGTTCGGTTCCTTCACAACAACAACTTTTATCAGCAGCCACCGTCTGATTCACTGATTGTTAACACTGCTACTGATCTTTCATCATCTCATCCGGCTCCTTGGATGTTTGATAGTGGTGCCTCGCATCACACCACAATGACCACTGCGTCTCTTCAAGATATCTCCTCTTATGATGGTCCTGATGCATTTCATCTGGGTAATGGTAACTCTCTACCTATATCTTATATTGGCTGATGCACTGTTCCCACGGCTACCAAGTCCCTTTCTCTCACAAATGTCTTATGTGTTTCTCAGTTAAATACAAATTTGGTGTCAGTTTCTAAATTATGTCAGACTAATCGCGTGTCTGTTGAATTTTTTGACTATTATTTTCTTGTTAAGGATCGACCCACGGGAATTCCCCTTCTTCGAGGCAATAAAATAGGCGGTGTCTACTATGCTCCGCGATCCTTTTATCCCCAAGTCAACTCATCCAATTGCTTGTCCGTGTATTAGCTACATCACAAGTTTGGTCATCCTCCTTGTGATAAGGTTTTTTGAAAAACCACTATTAGGTCTTATCACTTTCTTTGAAATCAGTTTTATTAAAAAGGGGGAAATCCAGATTTTGGAAAATAGAAAATTTTGGAGTCGCCACCGGCCACTAAGGTAGGATGGACACCATAAAACCAGAGATTCGTTTTAAAACGGGTTCGGGAGTTGGTTACGTGTGGGGAAGGATTAGCACCCCATCACGCCCGGAAATCGGTACCAAATTACTTGTTGCCTTTTGATCGATAGAAATTATTTAAAAACCAAAGTGAATTTCATAAAGTGTTCTTGAATGAAAATGTGACTTAAATAACACGGGCTTTATCGAATTGTGGCTTTGGAATTAATCAAACATTTAATTAGAAAGGATGACGGTACACCGGACCATAGACTAAACCGACATCATATAAGACTAACTGTCGTGTTAGTTTATGGTTCGAATCCCGTACGTCACCTTTAAGCATGATGCAAGAAAAATAGAGGATGATGCATGGCATTTTTATTTTAACGCTTTCGTTTACCTAGAGACGGTGAAAATTAACCCAAATATTCGATCGACATCCATTAAGCTATGACTGTCATATCACGAATACTAGAGTTAATTAATACCTCTCTTTGGGTATATCTTAAGTTAATTAATTATCGAGCAAAATTAAAGAGTCACATGAATGACAATTAAAATGCATGCCACGAAAATATACTCGAGCCACATGAAAGAAGCTAGGCTATGTGCACATATAAAAAGAAACCACATATTATGTACGCACATTAAATAAACATAATCAATATGCAAAACATAAATTCGATGCAAACATGTATTAAAAAAGGTAAAATGCATGAATAACACAAAGAACAAAATAAAATGCTGGAATAAAAAGGCAATCTGGCAGGGATCGAAATTGTAAATTACCCATTTAAAAAACTGATTAAAGCACAAAATAGGGACTCAATTAAAAGACGCGAAAAGCCACGGGGACTGAAAGAGTGATTTGACCACCCGTAAATCGATTGGAGCGAAGATGAGGGCAAAATTGAAAATGTTTGAAAAGGCCAGAGGGCCGCGTGCATAGTTTTGAGGTGCGGAAGCCCTCACGGCGTAAATAAATGGTCGCAGAGGTCCTCAAAACACGTTTATCCCAAAATTAAAACGAAAAAATTATAAAAGCCACTCTGAAAACATTTTTAGCCCCTTTTCGGTAACCCTAAACCTGTAACTCTCTCCTTCCCAATTTCTCTCCGGCGTCGTCAGGGTTCCGGTCGCCGTTACCGGCGCCAGAACCCTAAAAAAAGCTTTTTCTCTTATTCTGAAACCAAAACGACTCATTTTCTCACTCTCATTCGGAAACCCAAAACCACAACAACAGATCCTTTTCCGACCTCTCAAAAATCTTCAAAATCGTTTCTGTTTTTCTTGTTTTAAAACCCAAACAAACCAAATCCAAAAAAATCAGAAGACCTCATACCATTTTCATGTTATTAGCCTCGATGGCTCACCATGCATGACCCCAAAAAGGGCCACGAGGCTTATCGGCTGTAACGAAGGGCGAAACGCGAAGGGGAAAGCTTGCAGTGAAGATAAAAAAACTCTAATCTTTGTTTTTTTTATTTTGATTCGTAAATAGAAAATGAAAACGGTATACCTCTGTGAATCTGACTTTTGTATTGCGGTGAAAATTTTTGATTACAACTGTGCTCTCCAAAAAAACCTCTCCTCCAACTCCCCTCTTACAATGAATCGTTTCGGGCTTTTATAGCCGAAATATTACAGATTTTGCTCTTTTTCTAATTGCATATAATTCCTGAAATATTTGCTGTCGATTGCTGATTTTTTGTTGGTATTCATCTTCGGTGATTTCTGATTTTTTGTTATTTTCCCCTATGTGATTTCGGTTTGTTGCATGTCCCTTTATGATGTTTTTTGGTTGTTTTGGCTGCATGCACTGCTTCATACGATGGAGGGGACTAGAGAGCTTGGCAGACAACAGATCGACATCGTGGATTAATCCTGACCGCCGGTGAAATCTAGACGGTCGCGAGGAGACTCGAAGTGGTGGGCGTGCGATGCAGGCGCGCTTCTGGGCGATGAAGAGTCACGCGTGAATCACACGCGCCTGGAGAGACCTGATCCTGACCGTTGATCA